>JANBPT010000160.1:0-64201 GCA_027575765.1 Tieghemiomyces parasiticus
ACTGGCCTGCTCGCCTACGACCCTCCCTCGGTCTTTACTAGTTGCCCTCTCCCCTCGGGACACACACCCCGTTACAGCATAAGGCTTCAGAGAGTACATTCCGCATGACCCATAACTCTAATCGTTTCATGTATTCCCATTCGTTTCTCCGTAGTCTCACTCTGCTACAGGGTTCTCGCTTCTCCAGCTATAAGTGCGGCAGATTGTGAGATAGTATGCCTGATGGTTCTAAGTGGGCAACAAAAGGAGAATATGTCAAGTGAGGTAAATAAAAAAATTGTGTTGAAAGATATATTTTACTAAGTCGTAAAACCAAACGAGAGAGGCTGCAGATGGGGACCAACGTTTTAACGAGAATTATCCGAGGTGCCATGGAGGGCACCTGGCGTTCCTTACCAGTCGGGAGCGGCTGGTGATTTCCCTCTTGTGTCCATGTGTAGGGCCGGCCAAATTGGGCAGCCGCCAAGATCACAGGGTGGAGGGGGGAGGCTCTCTGGCCAGGTTGGTGAATAGCAGTGGCGCGCAGTGAGAAATTAACGCGAACTGTGCCGTAGTTTCTTTTTGGCATCTAGGATCATGGCTTTTATGTCTAAGCTCTGCATGAATATTACCCTCTCACCTCACCTCACTGCTCATTCTTTCCACGTCTCTATCCAGCAGCAGTTGACAATCCAGAAGCCCTCTTTTCCACTTGACGGAACGACAATTCCATCTCCTTCCTGTGCCAACTCCCGGCCTTCTTTCCGCTGCATGAACTCCTTCCGTTATTCTCAATGGTGGATTCCGTCTCCTCTTGCGTATATAAACCCCCCACTACCCCGCATCTCTTTTCTCGATGATCACAGTCTTAACTGAACAACTCCACCAGCAGAAACCGGTTCTTCGCCCATTGACGTTCCCTTTTGATATCGGTTCGAGCTCAATACTATTCCCCACCCCGACTGCCGCCACCATCCTCTTCTTCCATCGTCCACGGCCTCTACGCTCCACCCTAGCATGATGAGCAACTTCTTCGCTGATAGATTCGGCCAGGCCACGACCATGAAGCAGAACGTCACTGTGACTGGCCCGGGCGCCGGGGAAGTCAATCCAAACTTTCAGACGTTGCCTTACTGCTCTTACGGGGAATTGAATGATGCCTTGAACAGGTATGGGGCACCCGTGTTCGGTGACCACCAATTGATCGCAGTGCACACCAGTCATGAACTCTGTCACTACCAGCGTCGAGGCGAGCCCCAGGACATGTGTAAAAGCGAGCCTAATAGCCTTGTTGACGTACACTCCAACATTGAATTCAGCCCCGATATGCTTAAGATCACCATGAAATGGAACGGTCCCAAGCCTGAGACGGTCAATTATCACACTCTGGACGACCGCATCGAAATTGAGGCCGCTGGCGAGGAGTACATTTCTGGTCGGATGCACGTTATGTACGAGAAGCACGACCGTGACTACATGGGTCGCTCGTTCGCCGTCCCCGAGGGCTACGACGCGGAAGGCGTCGAGGTTACCTATGCTGATGGAGAACTCGTGGCCTGTGTCCCTAAGAAGAAGAATATGACCTCGTACTTCTACTAGGCCAGAGACGACGCTGCTGTGGCAGATCCCTTTGGGTTTTAATTACTTTCACCTTACTTTACAGGCTATCATTTCACCATTAGGCAGTGATTTGTTTACATTTCGCACTAGGTGTTTACAATTCACCATATATTCCTCATAGTTAACCCAGCCTGCATTGGCTTTGCTCTACCTTTTTCGCTCTCCAATAAATATATCTTTATTTCACACCTCTATGGACCTCCTTCGGAATCTATCATGTACCTACTTTGGGCATTGGTAGCCTTACATGGCAACAGGGTTAGTAGTGGGCGGGTCAAGTTCGGAATCTAGATATGTCGTTTTGCTAGGCGGTAAGTAGCATTTAAGATTGGGATCTGCAGTGCTATCTTTTATGTTGCCTCCATGTGGACAGGTGTGCGCTTTGGGTAGTTACCTGGTTGGGAAAGTGATATACTGTCCAACATCGATGCGGTCACATCGTTGATGAAATTAAGTAGCGGTAGTTGCACCTTGGACTCAATTGACGGATAGTATTTTGTGTCGTATACTGTCGCGGTTTTATCACTCTTGAGGAGTGAGGGCTACCCTAGTGTGGTGTCCGAAAATAGGGGCTGGCACCCACTGGACAAGTTGACAAGCGGGGAGGATTTATTGGTAACGAGTAGAAGGTCCACCTGTAGGTTGCAAGTGCTAAGCACTGTCAAGTAATACAAGCAAGTAGATGACAAAACGGAGGAGGAATCATGGAGGAGGGCGGAGGCCTGAGTTGATATAGGATGCTAAGTGGCCAGGTTCATGGCCGAGTACGTATCACTAGTGGTTGTATGGAGGGTTTGGAAACCTCTGGTGGACAGTGGCTTGAAGAGGCTACATACTAGCGCAACTGTTATGTGGTTTTGCTTATGGGCGTCACATCTAGACTTGCCCCAGTTGTTTTTTAGCACACTTTCCTTCCCAATTTCTATGAACGCTATGATTAGTGAAATCATTCTTAGCGGTTAATGATGTACCAACACTACATCGAAGCAAAAGCTGCTTCACAGTGGCAGTCCTAGGTTGTAAATCTTCTTACTCCCCTTACAGGACTGTTGCTAATTTAATTTAATGAACATAATTGCCGAAAGACTCCAAAAGTAAGATGCCCTTGCCAATCTCAGTCTGAGCCCTAGCCGTGGTCATATGAGAGAAAGACGCAGGAAAGTGGAAAAATAACTTAGCGGATGGGAATAGCGAGAGTAATAATGGCAACGGGTATTGGGGCTGCCTAGACCATCGCATATCCTGTTGATGCTTATCCTCATTAATTTTACTAAGGCAAAAGGGTACCATAACGGAAACGTAAGTAGGTATTGGTGAGGTAGACCCGTGTACTTGATACTGCCAACCCTTGCAGGAGAAAGGAACTGCACATCTTTCACTCGGGCAAAAAAAATTGGCTGTCTCAGTAATCCTATGGCCAGAGAGATGGGTAAATGTAGTGTTTAATATACCTGCTAAGCGCTAATCCACGTTCTGCCTGATGATATTGTTACCACACAGGGCGGCAGTGAAGCATACCAATGCGACAATGAGTCATTACTTCTAAAATAGCAGGCGCACTTCGGAAATGCTACAGGGGGCGACCAGGATATCCCTCCCAGTGCGGCACCAAGGGGGGACTACGTGGGTAGACCTGACTGATTGACCGACTTTAGGTTATGCGAACGAGATGCAGATCGGAAAACGAGGTCTCTGGAAAGAAAAATATCCGATGATCAAAGATTGGATTGAGCTGGTGGCTACTCGGTAGAGTAAGTGCTTAAGGTCACATACGAAAATGGGTTAGCCGAACCGCCACGGAAAGTTCGCTGCTGAGCACGGTCAGTTGGTTCGGTAGACTCCGCTACCACGTGTCGATTACCGTCACCGAACTCGCGCCCACCACTAGAATTGTATGACGCACTTTGGTCGTCACCTTGTGCATTCAGCTGTCTTCCGCTTATCACTTGCGCCCGGCCAAATCGATATGCGTATGCACTCATAACGCCATCGACATAGCTTCACCCTTCCTATACTGGCTCTGGTCCTGAAAGTGGCGAAGGAGGGCCATGCATTTCCACTACACCGTCGGCAACCTTGGTGAGGACCTCATCTCCATCGGTACATTTTCTTTTGGCTTTCTGACTTTTTCCTGCCATTCGGTATACTGGAGTGAGTCGCTGGCTGTCTGCCGGATTATACTTTTCTATCGGCCCATGTTGTCCATATAAACTCATGCCGAATAGTTCTGGCAACGCCGATTCACGTAAAAACGATCGCAGCCTAATATAAGTGGTACCTCTGGAGTCCTTGGCTGGTAGATGTCCGATCACCAGGACTCATGGCCCAGGAGTGTACCTATGACAAGGTGGCTTATACGAAATAAACTTCCAATATGCAACCTTTCGGGGCTTAAAGTGGTCCACGAAGATAAGAATGGTGGCTGAAGGATCTCCCATCCGTCAGCCTGCTTTATACGTTTCCGTGTGGTGGGATTATTCTGTATGAGCAAAGGTTAGGCGTGCTATACAGAGCTGCCGATCCCAATCGCTGTTTCCCATGTACTTGGCTAGGACTGGCCGTTTAATACTGACGACCGCGGTCGAAAAAGAAGTGTGTTAGGTGGAGCTTTAATGAAGACTAGCTTCCTAGGAATAAGGGCCAACAAGGCCAAACGGTTGCAGGATAAAGTATTATGGGGAAATGGATGGTAGTAGAGGGCACGGGACACCGTGAATACAAATGAAAATGGAGATAAAGAATACAGTTGAATACAAGAGAGAGAGAGAGGTCGGGGTCTGCCGCCCGGCCTCCCTTCCTAAGCCCCCATAGGGGTGTTGTGATCTATCGAGGCCCGGCGGGCCTGGTGACCGGTGAGTCACAATGGTTGGGAATAAGGGGGTGACTTTGAGAGGGTCGATCCGTTAGGGCCACCTCCTAGGTCCCACTGCCATGGAAGCTTCGTGAGTCAACCAATATTTAATCTCATTAGTGAATGAAGGACGTGGCTCATGTAGAAACCTAACTTAGCGCCCCAGCCGATCGGTGCCTACCATTACTGGTCAGCCGCTTAGGCCCCCCACGTGAGCCGACACAGACCCTGTTAAGTGGCGCTGGCAATGAAATCTGAGCAAGGATCGAAATAAATATACAGAACTACGACAATCCAGTTTGGTACCTGGTAAGTTTAATTATTCCATGCCAAAATAAACCCTTAAGTAGTTACGACCAGCTGCTTTCATATGGGGAACGACTATACCCCTGCTATATACCAAGGGAACGAATGTATTAGGTATTCCGTCCAATTTTGACCCAAATATGCTGATGTTAGCGGAGCGATCTGCCTCGGGGTCGTCTTCCAGAAATTCTACTAGGAGATGGGATTGTTCGAGGCTCATTTTCTAGACTCGACAATGTGAGTAGGCCTCTTAATGAAACACGGAAGAGTCTCGAGTCATTTATTCCTGCTGTACCTTACGGCAAAGGAAACGTGCCAATGCTGAAAAATAAATCATGTAGACCAGAAACCCCTCTCCCCTCGTCTCCATTCAGGGTAGTTGGTCTCAACCGCCGTCGGCGGATTGACCTTCATTTTTTGCCACACTCCCTATATGGCAGGACCGTCCTCCAGTCCTGCCATCTACATAGGGAAGCGGTCGGATCAGCATCGTGTACCGCCTTCCCGCCTTCACCACTTCCTAGGTCGCTTAACGTCTTTATGCATCGCCGCCTCTCCTCCAAGTCAGGCGAAGCACTGCAGGCAGAGGCGTAAGCGAATTTTTTCCTCCCGGGAAAAGGAATATGAATAGAGCTTGCGGAAACCGGTGAACGACGCCATTGCGCAGAGCTTTGGTGCCGCAATAGTCGGCGACGAGGGTATAAAGCTTATGGCTACGTCTCCCTCTAATAGCGTATCCCCCAGAATTCGACCGCTGCCACCTATCTCTAACCTCTACACTCCATTCACGCCTACAACCCCACGTTGCCGACCACGTTCCAGTCCACTGTAGCTTCGGCAATTATCCACTGTTCGTTGACCAAGCCTTGCAGCCATGACAGACCTCAACGGATTCTTCTCCTCGTCGTTTGAGCGCCGTCGTCAGGCTACCTCCAACATACAGTTCGACAGATTCTACTGTCGACCCACTTACCCCTTCTCGCCGTCCATTGCCAGCTCGTGCGATGCCCCGAGTGCCACAGGGCCTGCCCATCAGAGCCCAAGTCTTGGACCCTTCCAGGACTTCATCGGCCCGCCTTTCTCTTCCTGGTCACGTACCTTTGGTCAGGGATACTGTCCTAACGCTAATTATCGCAATACAGCGTACACCATGTCTAGCGAAGCTTCGTCTTTGGACTCTTATTCCCTGTCTTCGGGTAATGACAGCGACTATACAGCCAAAGATAATGCCAGTCCCCATACGTTTATCTCGGTACAGGTCAACCACAAGACTTGCCAGTCCCCCGACTTATCTAAAAGAAGGAGGGCTCAGGAGTCATTCCCTTCTACCCTGGCGACCCCAACTTCCACGCCAACGCAGTCGACCCCCGCGCCCCATGATCGATCGCAAGCGTCTGCTACGTCCAGTAGCAACCGTCATTCAGCAACTACACCTAAGGGTAATAGTTCCGCTTCCGCCTCCTCCAGAAGCACTACTAGCCTCTCGGTCCAGTCTACGCAAGCCACTCTGTCGGATGAGATTCCACCCAAGGGTATTCATCACTCTTCCGCCTCGTCAAAGGGCACTACTAACCCCACAGTCATATCCGCGCAAGCTATTCTGTCGAATGAGACTTCGCCTTCGGAACGGGCTCCGAACGTCACCAACCATGTGCCTTTTTCCACATCGCCGTCCAACGCCGTTTCAGTTGCAGCTCCCACCGTCGAAATCACGGGCAATGGACGGATGATTTCCGTATCCTACATGTGGGCACCTGGTCAGTACGACTTATCACCGGCCTTCAGTACAGAAATCGTGGACGGAGTCGTCGTAACAGCCTTGGAGTACGTTCTTGGTAAC
The DNA here is from genome assembly GCA_027575765.1 of Tieghemiomyces parasiticus. Lineage (NCBI taxonomy): Eukaryota > Fungi > Kickxellomycota > Dimargaritomycetes > Dimargaritales > Dimargaritaceae > Tieghemiomyces > Tieghemiomyces parasiticus. The sequence goes on from JANBPT010000160.1 coordinate 6,597, forward strand.
GGTATGCTATTCAGTGTTACCATACCCACCCAGCTGCCGGCCCCGGGCACGGGGAGACCAATCGGTATGGAACTTCTTCCTGACCGACTCGTAGTAAAAATCGAGATGGATCAGCCCGGGTCCTGATCAGGGTTTAGAGTAGCAGCGCTTCTGATGACCGACCTGTATTTCTATTATCGATAATTCTACCTTGAAAATTAGCTATTAGTTACCATACATTAGACATCAGCACGATGGCTTGTAATATACTCTACAAGGTGCAGCAGTAGGCTGCCCATCCGGCCGGAATGGCATAACCCCCGGGTGGATGGCGGTCATGACTGTGAACACAGTAAGCTAGACGGTAAATTATTCGGGATGGAAGTGTTTTGCGTACTAATGTCACCCTGTATATACCCGCAATGGGAAAGGCCGGCCTTGAAGAATAGGGTATTTATGGCCACTAGTGAGTAACCAGTGTGCTTTCAACGGGGCCTTGATGCAAGTTCAGCGTTTGAGGCATATCGTCGCGGCTGTGGGGAGGTGATGTAAGGCTGTCTTGTGCGCCACGTTTGGGGCCGCCCGCCAACACAGACAGTTCTGACGGTGCAACCATAATCACCTGCGGCATCGGGTCAAGGAATATACTCCGAGTGAGAGTGTATCAGCCACTGCTTTGAGTACAGGCTAGCGCTCTCTCATTGTGCTTTTCCTTGTGGATGAGACAATATGGCCAACTCACTACCCGCCTTAGGTTCACCATAAATAAAAATTTACATTTCACTTGAGGCCGGGCTAGTGACACAATACATGTTAACCTTAGGAGGACACTGACTTTCTACCGCCTTTCTCGGATTTAAGTTGCTTCCAATTTACCAAACCAGGATACTACGAAGGCACCCTGACGTTACTTTCTTGGGCCGATGCTTGCGTCGCTTCTTCAACCACGCCTATACCGAGGCAAAGTCGAGGACAATGACCTTTGGTCGTAGCAGCTGATAACATTGATTGGTCAGTGAGCTTTTCATTCCTATTTCAAAATCAAATAAAGGGGGCATGCAACGGTAGGTGCGGAACCGAATTAAAATTAATCCACTATCCGTCATGTTAATGGGTGGACTTGACTGGATGGTGTGGGCCAGCGATGTCCATTCTTAAAGTAATCGACAGTCGTACTAGAAATGGAAACGTTCAGCTGAAGCTTATAGCACGAAACCGCCTGCCCTCGTCGGGTTGTGGCCTGTCCCCGATCTAACGATACATCAGGAACTTTAATTCCATTGGCTCACTATACTGTCTGGATGTCAGCCGCACTATCCGTCTTGATAACCAACACGTTGGCCAGGGGCTTGGCCAATGCCGACCTTGTCCCCAACGTCAAGTACATGAATGTCGCGTCCGGCGGCCAATTGGCATTGACGCTGCACCCGTCACACTGGCATGGTAAACAACGCCAGCCGCGTCGCACCCCCCCCCATTAACTATTCTACTGGTGCAGACCAAGTCACTGTGGACATTAAAGGAAGTCACACTCAATCCGACGCCTGGCCCGGCCAATCACTAGCCCTGGTGGCCATGTAGGGGGACCTAGTTACTGTGACAACCAGGGTGAGGGAATTGAGTTGACACTACGATTTCTAATTGTGACGGTAGTCGGATTTACCAGATGCAGCCAGCACCCTGACTGAGTTGGGCGGGTAGACCGGAAAATGTCAAGGTGATGGGCAGTCGACTAGGGTGGCGGCCAGAGTAAGTGAATAGATCCCCGACCTTACTGGCAAAAATTGTACCCTACATAGCCTTCGATGACATTGGCCTTTACAGAGCACCCCCTTTGTCCATTTGACTGGTTGGAGTATCCAACAACAAGGGTAAGGGGGCCCCGGGTGCACGTCATCTCCCCTACCCTAGCCCTTACGATATCTGCATCTAAACAACAGTGTCAGGCTGTTACTCTTTACTGGCCGGCAAGCCACGCTGCCGGTTCACTTGAGGGGCGTGGTCTTGGGGCACGCGTGATGTGCAATACCCCTAGCCCGCGCCGTGCCAGTCCATGGCCAAGGATACTCCTGACTCATCCAGGGTTGACTTGTTAGCCTTGTCCCTACTACCCACTCATTTCGGCTGCCATCCAGTTCCTCCCCCCTTTATCTAATTCAACGGGGGTCAGGCTCACCTGGCTGTGATCCCCTCCGGAATCGAGGCCTATTTACTCGATATAGGGGACGGAGAGTGAACAGAGGTATGGGCAGCCCCTGTCTGCGGAGGCATAAAAAAAATATGAAGTTCTGTTTTTAGCCCGGGTTTATAAGTCAGACGCTGCGGCCTTTTCCTGCCTGGCCGCTCAATTTTTCGGATAGCTTACTAGTTTTACTCATTTGACCGTTCATTTCCAGCCCTTAATCCTGTACTCTAGACCCGCTGCCACGCGCGTACCCCTGTGCTTTAATCCACCTATCTTACCAATACCTGGTGCGGCCCGCCCTGTCAACCGCCTCCACTACGCATCTGTCCACCTGCCCAAGTTCCAACCCCGCTCGATTTAGGAGTGACCCTCTCACTGCATTTACCCATCACCCATCTGCACCCTCGCTCTCGTCCGCGCAATGTCTATCAAGAAGCACTGGTTCAAAGACGCCTTCTTCACCTCCTTTGAGAATGGCAAGGACCTTATCAAGGAGCCCATCAGCAACGAAAAGGCGCTGCCCGTGTGCAATAAGTGTTCGCTGCACCACCATACCCTTATGCCCGCCTACTACACATGCTTTGACCTGAGCAAGCATACCTGCGAACACGTCCAGGTCTACATCCACAACCATTTTATGTGTACCTGTACCCTGGCTCTCAACGCGGGCGAGATTTGCACCAGCCACGGTTGCTGGCACCCGGCCATTGATATCTTCGAGACCGACAAGGAAATCACTATCCAAGCCGACCTGCCCGGTGTGGACGGGACAAAGGTCATTTGCGACGTGTACCAGGGCTCGCTGATGATTGTGGGCGAGACCAAGCGCGACGAGAAGACCGTCAAGACCCTCAAACACGGCGAACGCGATGTGGGCAACTTCTGCCGCCGTATCCCGCTCCCAGAGGCCGTCCTGGCCCACGCAAAAGAGTCCAAGGCCAATTTCGCCAATGGGGTCCTAACTGTGGTCCTGCCGAAGAAGAAGTAGGCATGATCACCTGAGTTGCCTCCTCCCATTCGCCTCCCATTTTTTATTTCCAATGACCACTCTATGCCATACCATGTCCATTTCATCTTGTTCGGCCGTCCTTTTTTTGCCGCGCCGACCACATCATGTTGGCAACTTTCATTCGCTGATACTCCGGTTTCTCTGCTCGGAGCTAGCCCCCCTTGGACCTCTGCAACTGATTCTCGCTGTATTCCTGCTCCCCTCTTTTAATTTTCGCGCCCTGGCACATTACTGCTCTATTCAGCATCTCCCGCCAACTTCTAACCTAGGTTGTAATCCTCATCATCACTCCACTTCCACATATCGCCAATAAACTATAATTCGCCACTCATTACTCAGACCCAACCTCCAACGACGGCGGATGGCTAGTGTTGCTTGACTTGCAAGTTTTGCTCCCTATTCATCCTCCCTGTTATCCGTACCCAGCAATCGATGTAGCCTACATAAGGGACAGGGGTGACTTGCTGTGCCTTGCCATTTTGATAAATCCACGGGCCAAACAAAAAGGGCCGAGGTGTAGGGTCCGGAAACAACTTAAAGTCAGGTCCTCTTTTCCGCGTCACCAAAAGTTGGACCGAGTACCGTACGTCCACCGGCTAAAACACCGACAGGCCACTGTAGAGCCCTAAATTCCATACCAGCAACGCTCACACGTCGCGGGGAGAGGTTGATCGCTAACATCGGAGAATACCCGCACCTATTACGCTTATCCACATCGAAGAATTCCTTTTGGTGACTAGCTATTTTCTTGTACTAGAAGCCAGTTTAATTATCCGGCCTCGTATAACGGAAGCGTTGCTTGGAGGCCGAATCGCTCTACGGTGGAAGGTCCGGGCCAAGCCGACCGGTAACAAGAACCTAGTGCCCACCCTGGTTGGTGCACCACTTCCGGACCAGTGGTACCGTTCGCTGGTAGTACAGGGCCACCTTACGGGCGGAGGTCCGGACACCGATTGATGCTAAAAATAGATAGGTATCAAAGATAGTGGTGACGATAGAGTGTCACATTGACGTCGGGCTAATCTATATTTTGGGACAGGAAAGGTATCTCAACTGGGGGCTAAGCTACCCCGGTCCAATCGATGTCCCCCATCAAGGCGATAGGGCTTTCGCATGCTGGGAAGCTGCATCGCTTCCTTCCATCGCTTCGTTCGTAGTTAAGGCCACAGTAGGCAACAGCTGGTGCGAGACTTACCCCTAAAGGTCCGTGTTCCTGTCCATGGCCACATTAGGAAGTTCCAATGGAATGGTCCAACACGGAAGCGGACGGCAATTAGCCGCCTCTTTTCCGACAGGCGGCAAGAATGGCGAGGCTGTGTGAGTCTCTAAAAGGTCCGAGCCTCTCCATGAACAGCGACGGAGGAAAGTATGGATAGCTGGGCCCACTGTTCTCTCCTTCGCTCTTTTCCTTTCAAGGGCTGTGACAGACCGGAAGGGAAAAAAAAGGGGGGGCAAGGTCTCGAGCGGTCAAGTGGGCAGTCGAATTATAGAGAGAGGGAAGTTGAGCAGGAAGGGTCCCGATCTGGTGGCGTAAATTCATGGCCCTAGACGTTTTTCAACGAGTGGAGGGGGAGGGGGCGTAGTTTGCCGTTCTGCGCGGCCTTCCTCCTTTTTTTTCACCGTCTTCCGAAATCATCGTATAATATATGCCCTCGTCATCAACCGTTCGAGGCCTGTATAATACCTTGACGACGGAATGGAGGCCTTTCCGATAGGGCGTCCCTGGTATATAAACTTAACACCCCTCTCAACCCTCCTCGGTATCTGCCTCTTTTTACATTGATCAACCCGATTCTGCTTGACAAGTATTTTGCCGCTGTATTTGCCACAATTTCCCATTTAGTTATTAGTAACCGTGGCTGAGCAGAAGGAAATCCGGATATCACTTATTCCGCTGCTTCAACCGCTGCAAGTATCCTATTTTCTTGAAGCCACTTGTAGGGTTGAATATCGTCATCTATTTCCAATCACTATCCGGCCTGTCATTTGGGCTTTTATCTGGCGCCATGTCCCGCTCGTATCTGAACTGTTGTCTGATCTTAAGTCTGGGGGTTCTCACCTTGACTTCAGCCCTTACCCATGAAATACCGACTAATAAGGAAGCCGTGTGGAGCTCTGAATTTATCAACCAAGAGTATGGCGGTGGCAGTCAGCTCAGTTTTGGCAAGTCAAGCTACCCTCAGTACCCGGATAACACAGTGGTAAACCAGCCCCGTGTCGCCAGGGGTCACTTCACCCCGGCTGGACAGTCACCCTCACTCGACCCCAACTCATTGAACATGCCAGCACCAAGGATGTCCACCCAGACGAGCTCCCTCTTGGACAACCGTCAGGTCGCACCAGCCTCGGATCTATCACACCAACTGGTGACCCCCACAGGGGCCCAAGTTAACTCACTGGTACCGAATCTCAACTCTGAGGTGCCAATCCCGCCGCCGACTAACTATGCCGCCACCCAGGCGGCAGTCAACCAGGTGTCTACTTCCCTAAACATGCCTAAGCCCGAGGCCACTGAAGTAGTCAAGACAGCCCAGACTTCGCCGTCGTGGATCAAGCGCAAGACCGCTGAGGCTATCATGACCATCTCGAACGCTCGCGACTACTTCCTTCGTGACATGGGCCAGGACCTACTAGGCGCCATCTGCAAAGTCAACCAGAACCTCATTGCCGAAAACAAGGACGGACTCATCCTTGGCGATGTTCGTTTCTCGGCAGAGTATATTGCTGAGAATCATTTTACCGACCCGACCGACACTGCCTCGAAAAATTATGTGATTCTACGCCGTGACGACGTGGCCCGCATAGCTCTGATGGGCCTGACAAAAGTCATGGGTCTACTCCCGGTGGCTCCCGATACAGCTACTCTTGTGGAAAGCGTCGTGTTCCCCAACGCGGTGCTCATTCAAACTGTTCCGCCCACCTCGGCTATCTCTGCCCCCACCGGCCCCGGCACCACCCCAAGCGCCCTTTCGTCGCTGCCATCCGCACCCCCGACGACGAATCAGAAGGTTTACCGTCGTGGCATACCCATGCCGCTAGTCAAAGCGACCGGTTCGGCAATAATTGGGGCTATCCCGAAGCTCATCAAACCGCTGGGCGCTCTACTCGAACTGGGCCTGGTCAGACTGGGCTTGCGTACGACCGCAAAATACGCCACCCAGGCGACTAGTGTCTACGGCTGGCAACTCGCCAAGACCGTTGGTCTTGCCGTAGGGGCTTCCACTGCCACCTATGGGGCGACGAAACTCGTCGAACGCGCTAGTAACCCCTCCAAAGTTATGATCTCCGAATCCGCCGAGGAGGCCAACTACATGGTGTGTAAAGCGGCCGGGGGGAGCATCAAGTATATTATGTCGACCGCCAAAAACTTCGAGCCCATTGGATACGCCGCCACCGCCGCCTAGTTCAGAATGTTCATTTAGCGGTGCCCCCCTAGCAATCCCTATCACAGACGTCTTCATTACTTATTTGTTTATTACTATGATCTCACCTTTGAGGCTGCTGTTTTATTCTGGCCGAGACGCTATCATTAAAATACATGACTGAGTGTATTGAAATTGGCCATTATAGAGGGTGACAAATGTACAGTATTTGTTATTTTTCTAAGCCCGGCCCAAAGCTGCTAGGGGGTAGCATAGTGGCCATCCGCAGTGAATGCGTAATTTGAACGCTACTGCCGTAGGCTAGCATCGACAAGCCCGCCTCTGCAATAGATTGTAACTGCGAAACCCACGACGAGACCTCGCGGACCAAAGTCGTAGCCTTCCATCACACATGGCCTCCCTGGTAGAACCACCTCGACTGGATTTCCATCGCGAACGGCCGCGGCTTCACGATCGGAAAGCCAGCAACCTTCCAGCTTTGGAGTCGTACTTATCTGGATCAGGAGGTCGTCCCCGCCATGGAGAGGTAGTCGAAACCAGGCCTCTCAGCCACACTACACGGCCTCTCTTCAGTCGCAAACGCACATGTTTAAAGTGGGTGAGTTAGCCATAAGCGTTATATTCAATAAGTGTGAACTGAATATCATTTTTACCGTGGCCTTCTTGCCAGTCGACCCTCTCGTGGTCTTCATCCCCCTTCAAATCGGCACACTCCGTCACATAATGACCCACGCAACGTGTGAAACCTTGTCTAGCAGCCGGTATAAGATTCGTAGATTGAAGGACTATATTTCCACACGGCAGCGGAAAAAAGTAGCCACTTGGACTACCCTCTCCCTTCCCTTAACGATACCCGTCCGCCAGACCTACGCCATAGCCCGGCAGCCACTCTCGGTTGTCAGAATACAAGGTTGATACACAAGGGGCCTAATTATAGGACGGGTGGAGAGGGAGGAGTATGAAAAAAGGAAGAGAGAGGGAGAGTAGAGAGGGAAACATGGCCTGTCCCTAAAATACGAATTCGATCTTCCTTTTATCGTAGGACCTGGGCCGAGCTCTTTATTGGCCGCCGTTGACCTTTTAAGGCCAGTAGCCAAACCAACGGTCACCCGTCCGTTTATCTTTGTCGTCCCTCTCCCTTTCCCGCACATCCCCCCGTTGGTTCGGGTCACTGCTGTCGCAGGTTCACCGGTTTGGATAACCACAGATGTCTGGCAGTCGAGCGTTTGTATCCTACTCCCTTCCTCCGCGTGCCGACCTACACTCCGGCGACTATCGTGCTTATATAATCCATGTCCTGGGGACGCCGGCCGCCTAGTTCCCCCCTTCCCATCCTCTCGATTATCACTTATATACATCCGTTGATAGAGTTTAGTTTAACTATTTTTGATTTCGTTTACTGACAGGTCACTACATAACTCCTCCCATCATTTTGACAAGTTCAAGAGATTGCCTCCCACCTGGTGGCCTTATACACGAACCCACGCCATAATTTCGCCCATATCGGTCTGGCGCATACCCCCCCCCTTCTAACCACCCAGTTCCAACCCTGAGCGAGCTGAACCATGGTCAACTGGCTTTTTTACGGCGGCTTGGTATCCGCCATTGGTATCATCACTTTGGCCTCGGCCAAGTATGCCGATATCGACGGGCGCCAACTGTCTGCTAGAGACTATGGCCTTGGTCAACCGTATGGCGTTAGCACATCACCCGATACTAACCAGCCCATGTACCCAACATCAGGGGGGAAAAACACGGGTGACTCCCCTATAGACGCTTCGAGTTTCGCGACTACAGCCCCCTTTAATGTTAACAGCCGCGTTTCGGAACCTGCCATCAAGTTTGCGCCCTATTCGCCGGTATCCAATACGTTGGAGAGTAGTGCCATCGAGGTCGATACACTTGCTGAGAATATGGGTCTGAGCCAAACGGATGCTCAGAGCGTCGTGGTCGCGGCTGAAAAGTCACCAAACTTCATCGAACGCCAAGCCGCCAAGGCCGTTAGGACCATCTCCAAGGCCAAGACATACATCCTCAAGGAGATGGGTCAAGACGTGCTGTCCATGATCTGTCACATCAACAAGGTGCTTTTATCGCAGGACATGGTAGGCCTGATCCCGGATAAGGTCACAATTACAGCCACCACTATCCCCGAGAGTGCTTTCACCAACGCCGACGACAGTCTACCTAACCGCCACAGCCTTCATATTCGCCACGAAGACATTCTGAATGCCCTTCCGGTGGTGCTTAATGCCATCATGAAACTACTGCAGGGTAGTTCGCAGGCTGTGCGGACGTTTGATACCGAGATTAGCCCGAACGGGATCATCCTCACGATGAAGAAGCCCGTTGGCGACGTCTCTCTCGCCTCCCCTACTGAAGCCAACCCGCCCACAACGGGTTCCGGGTCGCAGAAGCTCTACTCACGCTCCCTCGTCAACCTACTCAAACCCAGTTTGGGATTACTCACTAAAGTTGGTCCGGAACTGAAACTGGCAGGCCAGGCTCTCCTCCAGAAGATAGGCATTAAAGCGGCTACGAACCCGGCGGCGATTGCCATGGCTCAGAAATCAACCACCCAGATCGCTAAAACGGGGTTTAATGCCCTCAGCCCGGCGATGATCGCAGCAGGCACAGCCGTAGCGGCCGGTGGTCTCTCCAAGGCCATTAGTAGCGTACCCGACCCGGTGGATTCAAGGGTCTTGAACGAGTCGAAATCCTCCAGCATTTTGATCTGCAAGGCGTCCAATGGCAAACTCGCAACCCAGTATTCGTTCCAGACTAGGGAGTTCATGCCTATCCAATCTGGCCCTACTCCCGACTTTCCACTCGCTCGGGCTTGAAAGTTGGTTGTGAACTGCCCGCCCATCTTTATCTGTGCCCGCTCTTCTAGTGGGCGTAGTTGTTTGCTTTTGTTTTTGTCAAGGTGGATCACCAACCCTACTGATCTACTGTGAATCATCATTAGTCAATCTTTAATTTTATCTTCTAGCGTTACATATTCAGTCTGTATGTCGGAGCTCGGTCGGATAGACCTTGGCTATGACTGCTTTTATCTTTACAAAATCACTAGCGCCCTTTACCAGTTAGTTGTATAAATTAACGCCGATGTGGCCCACACACACTCTGTTGTCGTACACTGCGCTTTAAGTAAAGTACATGCTATTGGGCAATTATAAGCGGCATGCTTGGCACGTTAATACTCCGCTCTAAATGAAAATTGCGAGTACTCAAAAATCACCATACAAATTAGACGACTCTCGTGCCGTTGCGAATCTACTCGCCTGTCTGCCCACCGGATCGCCGTCATGAAGGCCGGTATATCTTGAGTGCTGAGTGCTCAATTTTTACGCACTCGTCGCCTTCCACAACTCCGCAATGGCGCACACTAGACATCCTTGCCAGTACCGTCCTTTCATCTCGGAAACTGGTTTTCTCTCCCCGCACATGCAAAGTAAACTATCGCAATGAATTAACAACGTTCCTAGGTAGCCGACTGATTGGGACTCTTTCACCTACTCGGCAAATCGTACGCTATGCTCCCGCACTTGGTGAAATGTCAACGTAGAAAATAGATCGACCGTCTCTATTTCGCTCCGCCTAACGACACGCTCATCTTCCTTTGACCCGTATCCGTTGACTTTCTTTCATCGGCGATTACATAGACCGTGGTGAAAGACATTGAAGGACAAAAGCGGGGGGCCAATATCAACGAACCAATCGGGTATCGGAAGGGACGAGGTGCAAAGGAGGAGGAGAGGACAGCGGAACCAGCGAAGGGCAACAGAGGGAGATTACGACAAGAGGAACGAGTGGAGGGGGTGGATGGGCCAAAATAGGCAGAGACCCGATCCGGGTCCCGGTACCTGCAGGCGCGGCGTACGTGATCGGCTTCTCCTTGTTACAATATCCATTCGTCTTTGTCCTCACCTAGCGCTACTATCGTTCCGAACTTACGCTTCCGACACACTCATGCCCGCTCAGGCGGTGCCTTGCCGATAGAACCCGCGTCTCTCGTTCTCTTCCGTCTTTACCTCCTCGTCAACCAAATTCTCCCCTGCTCATCTATACCCGTCTCTTCTTCCGACTTCCCAGCGAAGGCACAGGTAGTAATTGATATAAGAGCAAGCGTCTGCTACTCGGTCTCCTCGATTGTACTCTGTATATTTTTTCCCCGCTGATTCGCTTTCACCGTAGTTCTGATAATTTACCCACCTACCACCGTCGAACTCTTCGCTGACACTCCCCCCCCCCCCCAGGTAGCTCTAGGGTTTATCAATTTACATCGAGTAAGGACTCTACAACTACCCTGCCTTATCCGTCCCGACGCGCGTGTATTATATCGCCACCCCACCATACTTGGATATTATTAATCGGGCAAAGGGTTCGAAGCTTTTATTTATTTACTTTGTTACCACCCTCCAAACGCCACTTATCCTGCTGCATTACCCTTATCCGCTAAATTACAGCCACTTTGTATCCCCCGACACACCCTCCCTGTACCCTTCCCAAGGCGCTTTGATTGGCCCATCCGCCGTCGCCATGGGTCCACTACGCCTGGCGTCCTACCTTATACTCACTGTGGGGTTTTTTGCCCCGCCACAGGGCGCTGCTGGCAGCTACTCGCCTGAGCTCCACAACCCTTATTATCAAACAAATAGTGCCGCAAACCAGAACACCCAGGCGGTCGGAAACATGCAGAACGGCGGTCCAAGTTATGGCTTGGGGGGTAAGTCGCCCAATCTCAACCAATATAGTTTTGGACCTGAGTATCGGCAGGTTTCGTCGTACCCCGGTCCACCAGCCCAAGGAGGGCCTCCAGCGAACATTTACGCCGACAGAGGAGCCGACCAATCCAAGGTCTACGAGGGTAGCCAGGAGAATCTCTCGGTATTCTCATCTGTCAACGCGGTTAAACATAATTATCCTGTGCCTCAACCCGTCGAAAAGGAAGCAACGTACATCACCCAGGCCACGGGTATGTCTATGGAGGACGCCAAAGCCGTCATTAAGGATGCCGAGAGTACCACACCAACGGACCAGAGTCAGACAGCCAAGTCCATCTGGGGTGTTTCGAAGTACCTTTCCCAAGCTAAGGATGGCCAGATGGCTGGTATGACACAGTCACTGATGTCGTTAATCTGCAAAGCCAACCAAAAATTTCTCGAACTCGGCAAAGAAGGGGTGGCTTTCGGGGACATTCGTATCGTGCCCCAGATGATTGTCGATCCGGAGGAACTCCGTACACTCACTGGGGACGATGGCCAGATAACCAGCCGGGTCTTCTTGAGCCGCAAGGACCTGTCAAGCTTTGGGAGTGAGGCGGCCAACTCTATCATGAGTCGCCTCGCCGTCAGTCCCGATACCAGGACCATCGTCGACTTGATCCTGACCGGCAACGGCGCATTCATTCAAAGCAAACCCGTGGACCAAGCCACGCAGCCAGGTATCAGGCAGCCTCTGCAGCGGCGGTCGCTGCCCAAGATCCTGCTGGAAGTGGGAGCGATCGTGTTCAAGAATCGTGCGGCACTCCTTCCGGCACTGAAGGGCATGGCTACCGCTGGCATGGTCCGCTTGGGATTAAAATCCGCCCCGGCAGTCGCTACCAAGACATTCGGTTCGTTCGCTAAGGACGCCGGCAAGATACTGGCCATGCCCCTGGGCGCCTTCGCCAGTGTCGAAATAGCGACCAAGCTCACCAAAACCTACTCTGACCCAAAGAAACGAGTATCTATGACGGAGGCCATCCAAGACAGCGCTATGATTTGCAAAGCAGGGAATAACCAGGCCATCAGATATGTGATTCAGCGTGGTGGTCAGCTCGCCAAACCCAACTAAACTCACTACTGTGACGATTGACTCGCTCTACCTTGTCGCCCATGTCGCTTATCAATTTTCGCTTTTTTCTGCACCAATACAGTAGAAGTATTGGCCATTAGCCCCTCCTTTCAAATTTCTTTGATGGGGTTGACTTGTTAGTTTAGCAGTTCCATGGTATATACAGTAAAATCTATAGGAGTCGATGAGGATAACAAAAAAAACTAGCGAGAGAATATGGGTAAACCAGGGTAGAGAGGGGGACGCCAACGCAATTTATCGCAAGGTTGTACTAATCCAATAGCCCTTATACGCTAAAGAACCTCGGGCGGATATATAGTCAGTCGGAGAGGTTTCTATGAATTGAGGTGGTGGAGGAGGGGGGAACCTGACTACTCCACAACTACTAATGAATCAGCTGACCCATGGGCGTTTGGGAAACCAGTCACTCATTTTTATCTGGCGATGGCTATCAGCTGCCAAGGGCTCCCACCTAATCCTCAATCTGTAGCCCCCAGGGTTCCCTGGATAGCAGTATGATGACCAACGGTGTCGCATAGTGGTCTCCGCGATCTGAAGTAATATTGATCACATCTATGAGGGTGATCGCAGCCACCTGATGGAGTGGCAATAGCGAGTTCAAGCACGTGAGCACTTATGGGGGTACTGGACATACCCGGATTTAGGGAAACAGTCAATTTGCTTTCGAGAGACACACTGCGACGCCGCTGGGGGCGTCCTCGTGGGTTGAACAATTTAGCCACCTATCCTTCTGGGCGGCATTAATTACTCGATTAGTCAACCCCTTACTAAAACGGAGTAAGGTATGGTGGGAGGTGGCCTACCTGGAACGACCAACTTTTGTATTGGCCAGGCGGCCATGGGGAATGAAAGGTATCATTGTCAGCCAAACCTTAAAGGCGCGCCAGATGTGGCTATTGTTTCCCCTAACTGTAACAGGTTAGCAACAGCTTCAGGTAGACCTTGGGACGAAAATAATGGAGGGCGAGTAGCAGATATGTAAGGGTGTAGGGGGTTACAACCAACTAACCTATTCGTTAGCAGGACGCCGACCAGGGAAGGATAATTACTGGGATAATTATTGTTACGAAACGACGAGTGTGTGCGAAAGGGTCCGTCCGTGTTTACGCCTAAGCAAATCGATCCGAATCCGGGTGATTGAGGGTCGCTGGGAAGGGTATGGGTGGCTGTCTTGAGAAGCAATGGGGGTAACTGGTGGCATCCAGGCGTCAGAGCCTCGTGCGGGATAGAAAATAGAATTAAGGTTATCTGGCTGCAGGTTTACCAGGATAAACCACGACATGAAACGGCGGGTTTCAGGTAGAATCAGGCGAGACGCCGAGGCTTGAGTGCAGTCGCAGTGCTAAATTGGTTGACAGAAATATCATGTTGGCAAGGACTGCATGGGCGATCGACCATGGCACTGCCCAGCCTTTGAGGTCAGCCTAGCTGATTGGCTGCACTGCCCTCGCCATTGCTGAATCTTCGTCTGGATATCGCATGATTTAGCTGGCGACCAGTGTCGGCGACTTTATCGACCGAGACTAGCGTGGCATCACTGGTCGGCCAAGCGTTCCGGTTCAAAGCTCATTGGCCAAGAGTAAATTAGCGGAGGGAGGTCCGGACTTCACTACCAGCCGCAAGAACGCGCGGCGCAATGTTCTGTGGACGGTTAAGGATTCGGAAAAGGGACGTGTCGGTAGGGACGAAGCGTTCCTCGCACCAGCCCCTGGATATTCGTAATACCCTGCAAGGGGTGGCCCGATACGTGGATTCCGTCGTACACCTTACTTGGTACATTGGTGCCGATATTTTAAACATGATCACTTTCAGCATACATTGGGTATTCTACTGCCTTAGCTAGCGCGGGGGACTCCACGGTCAACACCGGTGTTGGGCCTCAGCATACCACGTAATTAGGAACCTTATATGGGAATAGGTTTACCCACTAAATGACGGAACCTCTGTAGGATACTCTATCAGCCACCGCAACCGCCCCGAGGTGTTATCACCAACTGCACCTGACAGCGACTCTGCTAAACCATAGCCCTCGCCCCAACGCACAGATCCTACGCGGTTATAAACCGGGAATTGCCGCCTACCGCCCTATGATAAAAAGCCGACGTTTATTCGCCTTAATAGTATGATTATCGAGGTTTGCACTCCCTTTTACTTTTAATGTGTTAAGGCACGATGTCGGCCGTAAAGTCGAGTCTCTGTATTGAAATTTTCATACGCCATCTTAGCCAGCGACAACTCCCTCCCACCGTCACCTATCGCACAATGCCTCAGCTTCCCACCCTCGGATACGCTGTACCTTCTTGTCGTGCTACCATCAGCCGGCCGAAGCCTTAGAACGTTTCAACTAGGCATCTTTCACGCGCTACACCTGTTGGAGATAGTACAACTTGAGTTTCACAAACGTACTCGCCACCCAGTGCCGCTCACTGTCCAATTTTTTAAAACGGTTAGGCTTGCAGGATTGGATTAGGCCAGCTGCCTAATACTGGCGCCATCCTTCTGCCGCTTCGTGCTGTCACTATCGTGCACCATCCCCGGAACCCTTCAGAGACGCCAGAGTCCGCAGTGTGAGGTTGGCCATCATACACTAGCTGTTGTTTCCTTGCAACCTTGGTTTGACACTCCCCCTACTTCATCCCGACCCAGAGCGGCTTAATTCGGCCGAAATCCGGAAGCGTGTGAGCACTCACGTCTTGTTTAGCACCAGCCTTGGTCAATGTGATCACCCTCACACACAACAGGCTGGCCAATAGGGTCCCGCTGGGTAGGGTTTGTTCCCCTTTATCCCTTTAGTCTTCCCATAGTGCCACCCTGGGTGCCGGTAGGGTTCCTTTGTCTCATAAACTAGGCAATGGGGCCGGCCAGTCGCCGTAGGGAACAGCGCCATTGTGCTGTGGGCTTCGCATGTTATTTTCATCATGTCCCCTGGTATAATATTTATCTTCTTAGACCGCGGCAGCACGTGTCTCTGTGTATACTATTCCCTGGCTTGATGTGCACTTGTTGTCGATATCCTGCACGGGGTTGCTGGGGTGGATGGTAGATTGAGGGATGGCCACCGGCGAGTGGCCGTATATCGGTCCCGGTCCCCACAATCAACCTCGCCACACCGATCCCTCTGCCAACGCCCTAAAGCCCAGCGAGTTGGCTGGTCTGCCAGGTCACTGTCCGCCTGCGATTCAGTCCCCTACACCCACCCTTAGGTTGAGACATTCCACTGCCGTTACACTTGACCCCTTGACTCCTGGAGTTTAATATACCCCATCCCCTTTGGCAGTGGCCCGTTGAGCCTATCCGACGCATCGTAGATTGGGGTAAAATGTAAAGCCTCGTCCCATTGTACAAGCTGCCGAAATTACCACTTGGCCTCTCTCTCTCTCTCTCACTGGAGGAGTCGGACCAAACCCCCCCCCCTCTCTCTTCCTCCACACTGCGCCACTCTCCTTCTCCCCTCATCCGGCGTGTCCCACCATCCCCCAGCTTTAGGCGCAACTTGGATTCACCACTAGAACAAAATCTCCCACCAACCAATCCATCCAACCAACCCGGCGAGACATGGAGAAAGGAGCCGATGGGAGTGGTGCCAAAGACCGCCGGTACCAACCAACCAGCTACCCTGAAGTCACCTGGCCAACCCCGCGTGGCGTTTCTCACCGCCGGTGCTGGTCGGTAATCTATGCCCACTACACATATCCCGGTGCCTAGCTTGCGGGGTGATCGGTGCTGGCCGAGGAGAGTTAAGGTATGCGAGCCCGTGGCTCATCCACGCAGCTTCCCCCCTGGCCTACCCTAGCTTGAATCTGGCCCCCTAGTCTACCCTGCCAACCCGTGGCTCGTTGGCTGGTGGCTGTGTCCACTTTTTTTTTCATCCCTCAACGACTGGTATGCTACAGCAGTATTAAAAGGCTGTCCTTGCCCCTCTCTAGTCGCGACCCAAAATGAACTTCACCTCGGCTCACATTCACTAACCTTATATTTTAATTCATTTCCCATCAGTCAGCGGTCAAGGCCTCGTCGCTCCGCTATCGTCCCTCTTCTTTCCGTCCGACACCCACGTCCTCTCACTTTACGGTACTTACCGTATCCCATCCTCCGACCGTCATGACTGCGGACACACCGGTGAAGCCGCTCACGCGCACCACCGACCTCGAGTCGACCTTTGTGCCCCCTAATATCGGCATCAAAGAAATCCGCGACGCTGTGCCTGCCCACTGCTTCGAGCGCAGCACCCTGCGGTCGTCCCTCCACCTCGCGGCGGATCTGGCCCTGGTGGCCCTGTTTGGGCTTCTGGCCTCCCTCATCGACTCCTACTTGCCGACCCCACTGCGCTACCTGGCATGGCCACTGTACTGGGTGAGCCAGGGCGTCGTAGCTACCGGTATATGGGTCATTGGCCACGAGTGTGGCCACCAGTCCTACTCGGCGTCCAAGACGATCAACAACGCTGTTGGGTGGGTCGTGCACTCAGCCTTACTGGTCCCCTATCACTCATGGCGTTTCACGCACTCCAACCACCACAAGGCCACTAACCACATGGCCCGCGACGAGGTGTTTGTTCCCAAGACCCGCCAGCAGCGCAATCTGGTGCCTACCGCCGCCGTGATCCCGTCTATCCTGGCCGCCACCGAAGACGCCCCGCTCTCTACTCTCTACACCGCCCTGGGTTCTGGCCTGGTCGGCTGGCCCCTGTACCTCTTCACCAACGCCTCTGGTCCCAAGTACGCCCGCGGCGCTTCCCACTTCGACCCCAACAGCGTCCTGTTCAAGCCCACCCAGTACCGCGAGATTATCATGTCCGACGTGGGTGTCCTGCTCACCCTGGCCGCTTTGGGCTACGCCGGCGTCACTTTCGGTTTCTTGGCCGTGCTCAAGTTCTACGTGATCCCCTACCTCTTTGTGAACTTTTGGCTGGTCACCATCACTTTCCTGCAGCACACCCATCCAGCCGTCCCGCACTACCGTGCTGAGGAGTGGAACTTTGTCCGCGGCGCTCTCTGCACCGTCGACCGCAGCTTCGGCGTCATTCTTGACCACGCCTTCCACCGCATTACCGATACCCATGTGGCCCACCACTTGTTCTCCACCATGCCCCACTACCACGCCGAGGAGGCTACCCGCGCCATCAAGAAGGTCCTCGGTCCCTATTACTACATTGATAATACACCCTGGTACCAGGCCCTCTGGGACACTCACGCCACTTGTCACTTTGTCGAGGACGAGGGTAACGTGCTCTTTTGGCGCCACGAGGCCTAAAGTCGCTGTCCGCCCCCCCCCCTCACCACTATCATTTTTCACGTTCCGTACTTCACTTTCCACTGCTCCTTAGCTGTCTCTCTGTAATTAAAATCATTCAACCCCCTAAGCACGTTTGCCGCGGTCTCCCAACATTTCATCTCCGAAGTGGCGGATCGGGCAGTCGCCCCCTACAAAATGTGCCACTGTATTCTTATTCCTGGCTATTCCGCCCATTTGTTCCCCAATGTAAATTAGGCAGGCAACATAAGAAGTAGTGGGGCCATGGTGGTTTAATTCACTTTTAATAATGGTGCCAACAGCCGCCTTGCAAAGACGGCTACAGCATCATAGCCAGCAACTCCTGCCGCCGGTGAAAATTGGCTTGGGCGGGGATCTTAGTTGTCGGCGGTGACCCACTCAGCGTTGGACGGGGTCCAGTCAGCCAGTTCATTCTCGTTGAACCACAAGGTGATCTCAGTGAGGGCACTCTCAAAGGAGTCAGAGCCGTGGATGATGTTGCGGCCGATGGACGTGCAGTAGTCGGCGCGGATGGTGCCGGGAGCGGCCTCCAGGGGGTTAGTGGCACCCAACATGCGGCGGCCCTGGCGGATCACGTCCTTACCTTCCCAGACCATAGCGACGACCGGGGCCTTGCCATTGGTCATGTAGTCAACCAGGCCGTTAAAGAATGGCTTGGTACGGAGGTCAGCGTAGTGCTTCTCGGCCAGCGACTTAGACGGCACAGTCAGCTTGAGACCCACCAGCTTGTAGCCGCGGGCCTCGAAGCGCTTGATGATGTCACCAACCAGGGCGCGCTGCACACCGTCGGGCTTGACAGCGATGAAAGTGCGCTCCTGGCTGGTGCCCTTGATACCTGCCGCTGGGGTGCGGCTGTCGTTGTACAGCGGAGTGCCCAGGGGGGCAGACTGCGACTGGTAGTACCAGGCAGAGCCGGCGCCGACCACACTGAGGGCACCCATAGTGAGACCGCTAGTGCGAGCACCAGATGCAGCTGGTCCGGCAGCGCCGGCGCTCGAGTAGGCACGCTGGCCGGCGGACTTGACCAGGCGGACAGCCTGACGAGAGCCGTTGAAGAGGGTACGGGACAGCATTTTCTTTTGAAAGGTGTGAAGTTGGGTGCGGAGATCGGTCGGCGTCTAGCGGAAGTGATAGAGGGGATGAGAAAGGCTGAGGGATCAGTTGGTGATCTGCGGGGCTGCTGACAAGGTCAGAAAGACGTACAGATTGGATAACAATGGCGATCTTCAACTTACCTATGTTGAGTGAATGTAGTTCGATAAGGTGAGAAGGACAGAGAGAAGCTAACCAGGGTAAAGTAGGGAGCGACAGGCCCTACTGGCCAGGTAGCAGGTGGGAGCAGCCTGGTGGCGAGAGGAGGGTTGGGGGCGAGGCGGCCTGGAGCAGTGCGAGGGGTGATCCATGGTACAGGCCTGGGTGGTGGGAGACTGCTAAAACGGGAGCGGTGACGATAGACACTCCTGATCCGTTGGCGGAAGGGAGCAAATTAGAGCTGGTGAGAGTGGCGTAGGCGGCAGAGGTTGATTGGCAAGTACAGCGGCCGGTGTTGGCAGCCTAATGAACCAAGGTAGTAATGGGCGGGGAAAGGGGCGTGCGAATGACCGGATAAAGGTGTAATGGGACGGCTTATCACCTGTACCCCTTCAATATTTCCAAACAGTATTCCAGCCCACTAACCCCCATTCTAATGCAGGTGATGCAAAGAGGTTGTCCTGGGTTGAAGCCGGGGGAGAGTAGAAGACCTCCTGCCAGTGCAACTTGGCCGGGTTAGGCTCTGCTAATTGTCTAGCATGGCTCGTTCTTTCATTGGTACGATTTACTCCCACCACAGTTCTTCGTGCCGCCTTTCCACCATCCATGAGTTAAAGCATCCGTGGTCTTCATGTGCTAAGCGAAAATCCTGCAGGCCAGCAATTGATATGTTCATACTCCAGCTTTTATGTTTCAACCTTCCATACCACGCTGACAGGCAGTGTGGACTATAGCATATCTATAGCCTGATATTATTTACTAAGAGCTACCCCATTCTCTTATTGGTCTTGACACCCACGAAAGTGACAATTACTTCGGCCGTCTATTAAATTTTGTAGGAGAGTACCATCACTGGTAGGGGAAGTGTAGTGAACTCGGGCCAGTTAGTAGCTGATAAGCGATGACTATTCCCCCCCCCAGCTGATCTCGGACCCTACCCTTATAACCTCTTCAATAAAGGAACCTGGAACTGAAAAGTCATGTCAAGCACTAAGTTCTCCACCATCTCGCTAATGACTAGTGCCTCCAGCAAGGACGTTGTGTAGTCCATCTCGACATAGAACCCACCAAGTTTGATTGTTCTGTACCGGACTACATTATCACAGATGAAAAGGCCTGGTCTAGGGCTACGCTGGAGACTTATGTGCTGATTCCAGTGGCCAGGGATAAGATCTCACAAGTGCCCCAGTTACTCATTTGGTTGTACTGACATTGCCATGTAATGAGGACAATTGAGATCTTGACTGTGAGATTGTATTGGCAACTTAGGTCTATGACTGGGAGGAGCTCTCTGGATAGCCAATGCTATGCATTGTCATTTTTCATAGCAACATACCAAAATGTATAATGTTTGGCCGTTCAGCTTAACTGGTAAACGAACCAAACTTAGATAGTAGTTATAATTGTGAACTAGAATCCAGTGCATTTGGTTGTGACAACTCAAGTGGTAAAGATAATCAGAAGTGGGATTCTGTACATGTAACATTGGAACATGTTAGTGTACAGAACTGTCCATATATAAGCCTTTATGGGGGAGCAAGTATAAAGGATGAACTGAGTCTTAGAAATAAATAAATGATCAAGAATATGGTTGTTGGGACCTTAGGGGGAGCTGTATTGCAATTGGTACAAGGCATATCAGAGATAAGCTTAAAATATTAGGGTAAGATGTTGTGTTGGGGTTTTTATGAAGTAGTGCCTGAGGCGGAAAAAGAACAGGATAAACTGGGCAATGGGATTTGGTAAAGAAATGAAATGAGTAGAAAAGAGAAAATAAGAAAAGCCCAAGGTATGAGAGGAGCAGCTTCCCCATATCTTATACCAACTGGTTGTTCTACTACCAAGCCAGCTCTTATCATAGGGAAATGAAACTGGGTGGATGACTCAACTGGAGGGAGGGAGCTGGACCCCCCCTACACATGTAAGCCACAGTGACATCATGAATATATGGCCACAACTCCCTAGCACTGGCAATTGGCTGAAAAAAGTGACTCATGAAACTATTTGTGACACACTGCCAAGAACCAACCTTATGTACATCTCCTGGCTATATAAGCCAATGATTCACAACCCTTGCTGTCTTTACTTATCTATGAAGTCTATCTCTCCAATTGCAATACAGCACCCTTTGGGGTCTTGACTGCCACCCCAGCAAACCACAAATCAAGTGGCAAGAAACAAGTGTGGATCACATGGCCCCAGGTAATTCATGTTGGAATTTGAGTACCTGTGGGTTGTGTTTTTTAAGTGACCTGGGTGACTTACAGGAGCCCAGGGTTAATTGTTAGTATAATGGTGTATGGTTGGGAGATATGAACTATAAAAGGCACTACAATGGTGAACCTTGCCACCCAGTTTATTGGTGGCATATTGAGTGGTTGCAAGCAGATAATGGGTAAAACCTGTGTATCTGCATGTGAACAGCAGCATTGATGAATATGACAGTAAAAGGAAACAAACTAGCCAGGGTAAACAAGTACAAGTGTCTGAGTGAGTGAGTGGGAGAATAGATAATGGCTACTGGCCAACCCTTTCCTCTTATCCTTCCTCCTTAGATGGCCCCAGTAGGCTCCTAGTAGACTGGTTGGTAGATCCCCCTAGCATTGGCCCCTCAAGTAGGATATGCCAACTGGGCCAAGTGTGATGTAGGGAGCTTGCTTTCCTGCCACACATACCTACTGAAGGTGTAAGACCTTGAAGTTGGACAGGCCTGGTGAAGCCTTGGTCAATACCAAAGTGGTGATTGGGAGCCACCACATAAGATGATCCCAAGGTAAAGCCCAAGTCTACTATTTCAGAACCATAAATTCTGTGATAGTAGAATAGCCTTTTGGTTATGGTATTAGACTTGGGCCTAATATCAGCACAACCAGCATTATTGAGCATGCCAATTCCAGCAGGCATACAGTATGTGTTAACATGTAGACCACCTATTCCTAGGCCTCTGAAGATGCATAGGTATAAAACTCATACTTCTATTACCAAGCCAAAGCTGAATCAGAACAATTGCAATGTAGGTAGGCACCTGAGAGTGATTGGTATTCTAACAGGATAAGATTAGGTTGATAATGTATTTATTAAGGCGCTCCTTTATTGGCCTATACAGCTGGTGTAATGAGCATGGGAGGTACTAAGGGCTTATCCTAGGCAAGGTGCCTCTGGGCAAAGTGGTACAACAAACAATATGGAGATCCAAGGCAGGTGGTGTGGTGTCCCTACAAGTAACTTGACTGGTATGGTAGTGAGGAGGGTAGAGGATGGGGTGGAAGGTATGCAGGGTGGGGATGAGCAATACATTGTATTACACTGGTTGACCAACTATGCTGTTGATGATAGTCCAGAGTGTGACAGGTGATTTCCTAGGTTTGTATCTTAGCTACCATAAATGCTATGCTGAGCATACCATGCAAGTCCTATAATGGAGGCTTAAGTCATGGGACATAGTGGCCAGCCAGGATAAATGGTGGAAGCATTATGGAATGAAGAATTGGCCATTGGCTAACCAAGTACAAAACTGTGAGCAGGGCCCACTAACCTCACAGACTGATCAATATTCTATAATGTGTGTCTGCACAATAAATATTAGGCCAAGTTGGCACATATGAAGGGAGACCAATGAAGCTGGTCCAGATTATCTGGGTAAAATAAATGAGGAAAGATAAAGAAAAGTGAGAAAAGGAAGACTTATATGCAGTAAGGCAAACTGCAGGTGTGGGGTAAGGGGTGAGAGATATCAATAGCAAAAAAAATTAAAAACGCAGTGTAATAAGTGTGGTCAGAAAGGCCATCTGGCACTACAAGGTGGATTTGCTTTTGGTTAGTACTCAGGGAACCCCTCCTATATGGGAACACTGCCCCATGAATAGTATTATATAGCTAGAGGTACCCCTCTCACCCTTACTATATCAGCTCTGTCACCTGCCTTCTATTATACAGCTTAAAAAGGTTTGTCATTCTGGATGTAAAGTATTCCGTGTACTGCTTTCCATAACTACTATATCAGTAAAGTATATAGTTGGTACTTAAGTGGACTGCGGGGAACTGGTAAATACATTAATTCAAGTGCAAAACATGTGATTAAAATGTCGATCCAAGCAGGACTCGAACCTGCAATCTCCTGATCCGTAGTCAGGTGCCTTATCCAATTTGGCCATTGGACCCGTTTTTCGTGTGGAGACCCAACATACTTTGGTCTCTTGAGGGTTCCTGAGGGGACCATGTATAAGGCTACGACTCCTCCGGCCTTGGAAAAAGGACGAGAGCCACCAGAAGGAAGCTAATAGGCTAACCCAAGGCATGGGGAGATCAGTAAGCGATCTACCAAACCGCCCACCAATAGTATCCCTAATTTCCCATGACTTGGGTTTCATACTTTTCAATTTTACTTGTTTCAGACTTTTGGATTTTATTTGTTTCATCCCTCAGGTCGGCAGGAAAATGTCCACCAGCAAGAACAGCCAAGAGGACCAGAGAACCATTAATTATGTTTTCGAATTCTTCTATTGTATTTAAAGCCAAACCAACTGCACCTAATGGTTTGAGGAGTGTTTTTCCTACCCTGCCTTGGGGTACCTAGTTCTTATTAAAAATCAGGTTTATTATCTCTTCTTCACATTTGTTGTGAAGCCAAGCACGGCTTATCCCTTTGAGGAGCTGGAATAGGCCACGCCTATACAACCAGTGAAAGTAACAAAAGAAAAGAGACCGGGCAACCTCTGGGAGAGGCCCGGAAGAGATGGGGGGCCAGCCAGGCCCTTCACCAATTAGCATTAATCATTTATTATAGTCATAGTATAAAAGCCGGGCCCAAGTATGCAACACAGGGCCTGGCAGCTTATTCCCAATTTCCTGTCCCATAGTGCTATCTGTTGGCACTATTTCATTAGTAAAGTCTAGTACCAATATTCCCTTAAGCTCGTTTGTTGGTAACGTTTTCTAGACTTTGTATCAAGGTTTTCTCTATCAATAGTTAACCTATCAAACCTTGCGTTACAGATTTGGACAGCCCTGGTCCGACTGTATCTTCCTGAACTCTCCACTTCGTCTTGGAGGTTCTTTTGAAAGCGGGACCGGCTTCCAGATACCGGCCCGCTTTACATTGTGTGAAGCCAAGCACGGCTTCTCCCTTTGAGGAGCTGGAATAGGCCACGCCTATACAACCAGTGAAAGTAACAAAAGAAAAGAACCGGGCAACCTCTGGGAGAGGCCCGGAACAGACGGGGGACCAGTCAGGTCCTCCACTAGTTAGCATCAATTATTTATTATAGTCCTAGTATATAAGCCAGGCCCAAGTATGCAACACAGGGCCTGGCAGCTTATTTCCCAATTTCTGTCCCATAGTGCCATCCTTTGGCACTATTCCGTTAGTAAAGTCTATTACCAATATTCTCCTAAGCTTGCTTGTTGGTAAACGTTTCTAGATTTTATTTGAAGTTTTCTCCGTCAATAGTTTACATAATTTATTTTTCATTGAAGATTTGGATACTGCCACCCCAACTGCATATCCCCAAACTCTCCACTCCGTCTTGGTGGTTCTTTTGAAAGTGGAACCAACTATTTGATCTTGGCCTGCTTTACCTTTTTGTGGTGCAGACACCTGCTTTGCCCCCTGAAGGGATCTAGCAATCATGTCAATGTTCTAAAAGCATAAACAAGGGCCAATCCCCTATATGGGGAAAGGCCATTATAAGTTTATGGTTACACACAATATGCAGGGGGATGTAGATCCTCCCCTGCACACAAGTGTAAGAAGCAAGCCTGCACAAGTAGGCAAGGGCTTGTCAGTTAGTTTTATCATTTCCTGACATTTTACTTGGTTACATTCTGTATTTATTTTAGCATAGCTGGGGCACCATTGTGGTCCCATACTATTTACTTAAGCACTTGTAGTAATCAAACCATTTTCCTCTGTTTTTCCATTGGACCAAGACTATTGTTGCATACAGTCCAACCAAAGTATCTTATCCAAGGCCTAGCACCACATCTTTTCTGGTGCCCTCACTTTATGAGGCCTCTTAAAGGTTCCCTACCACTTGACATACCTAGCAGTATGTCCTGCTTATGTAGTGTGATGGGAGGAATATCCCGCCCCAACTGTGGGAGGAATTCCATACTCCCTCATCTAAGATAAGGAGCTCACTGGAAGAGAGACCAAGGACAAGGTGGGCTTTCACTTAATTGATTTAAATACATCTGATTATTCAACTGTTACAAGGGAATCTGAAAGTAGAAGGCTAATGACAAAGGAGTAAATGGACAAACAAACAGGGACAGGGAACACATGGGCCTAGGTCAATCTGAGAATGGAGATTAGGAGTTCCTACTTCCTATTAGTCGAGGTTGGTCTCCTTTTATCATTTGTGTGTTATGTTTAAGGGATAAAATGGTGGATGTAATTATAAATGCCACAGTAGAGAAAAAAAGAGGATAGTAAAAAAGCCCAAGCTAGGAAGACTGGAAATGGTTGTTGGTCAATTGGTCTATTGTAATAACTACTAGTACACCCAACCCAGATTAGCAATAAAGCTGGTCAAGGTTTATCAGCCAGCTATGGTGAGTAGCTATTTTTGGTTGGCAATGATCATGCCCGCTGCTATGTTGCGGCTGGTGTGCCACAACCAGGGCTAGTAAGTCTCAATGGAAAACCGGCAGACGGGCAGTGCTGCCGATTTATGGACACCATGTTCACCTAAAGGGAAAGCTAAATGAAAGAAAGGAAGATAAAAAAGGAAGGAGGGAGAAAGAGAGAGAGAGAGAGAGAGAGAGAGAGAGAGAGAGAGAGAGAGAGAGAGAGAGAGAGAGAGAGAAAAGGTAATACAAAGGGATCTCAGATTGATCTGTGGAAGAAGTGGTAACCATCCTCCATCTAGAATTCTTAAGGCTGACCACTGCAGTGACAGCTACAGGGCTTGGGCACGGATATGGCGAGCTGTGTAGGGTAGGGGGGAGGGATAAACTTTGCAATCCATAGATCATAAGCATAGCCGTCACTTGGATGTGGACACTGCTGGAGTGGGCCACCTAATCGTAAATCCCTTCCTCTACCTATGTATCCTTTTGTAGAGTTTAATCACCTAAATGCCAACCTTGTATTGTGTATAATCAACCACTCCCCACAAGTGTGTTAAATCTGTAGAGCCGCTTAAGGTTGCCCATTTGTGCCTGTAGCTTTAACCCTCGCAATGCTGAGCACCATGCAGAGTCAGGACCAAAGGCCGTGGTTAACGCTTTGGTTCGGCTCGGTTCGTCACGGGACGGTTGGGCGAGGGAATGATG
Organism: Tieghemiomyces parasiticus; assembly: GCA_027575765.1. NCBI lineage: Eukaryota > Fungi > Kickxellomycota > Dimargaritomycetes > Dimargaritales > Dimargaritaceae > Tieghemiomyces > Tieghemiomyces parasiticus. Next base: position 32,812 of record JANBPT010000160.1, read on the forward strand.
GGTTTTACTCTTTATTTCGCCCCACTTTTTCCCAGCCATCCGTATATATCAATGACATACCAATTACAATCGATAATAATTAGGACTGGCTCAACTTTAACCCCTATTTTTGCTCTGATACGTTCTGTTCCCGAATGTGAATACAAAAATTTTATTCAAATAGAGTAAAGGAGCAGAGGAATGAAACAAATGGAGAACAAAGACTAGGCTCGGGCCCGCCGCTTTAGCCGGCTGGTATGGTGGGTGCACATGTCCAATCACCAACACAATTAACTCGCGGCCCTCTCCCTTCTTTCCAGAGCAAGTGGAGGGGTTACAAGTGAGCCAGCTACGAATGGAAGCATGACGGGCCTTGAGGCTGTACTGTGAGGCTTAGCCGAAAGTGATACAAGAGGAAAGACAAAGAAATCCATAAGGGCGGCCTATAGGGGTGGTGACAGTGAGGGCCAAGTGCAAGGTACTCACCGCAAGGGATTCGTATGGTAAGGGGCCGCCGTCGCCATTAGCTGGGCCCTGAGAGGAAGGAACGGGGAGATCAGGCGCTGCATAGACCAGGCCTGAGGACTAGTGGGGCCCCTTATAAATACCCCAGCCAGTTCCCGACCAAGTCTAACACACATCATCAGCCCATTGCAACTACAGTGCACTTGCCCAGCATTCCCTCCGACTCAGTCCAAGCTTCCCTCAGCTGTGTGGCGACTATTACCTGTAGACTCTCCAGTGCACACCGGTCATACCAAAATTCCCAACGTCTCTCCCCCGTTGCCATCGTCGACTACTTGACGACCATGTTGTGCCCTGTCCTTGTTGTGGCCCTGGTCGCCACCCAAACCGTCTGGGCCCAGCCCAGCCAGTTAGCCCCCGTAGGCAGCAGTATCGACAGTTTCGGATCATCTGTCCTCGAGACCTACGATGATAATGCACAGGTCCCCTCGACCGAAGCCAAGTTTCCCCGGATCTCCAAGTCCAACTGGGGTAGCCGTCGCGATTCTAACTTGGGCGATGATGACTACTCCCTGGCTATCAATGCCATCGAAGAGATGAACACTAAGAAAACGCCAGACTATCGCTGGGGCTCAGCACAGGCCGTTTCACAAGACCAGGATGAGGGCAACGACAGTGAGTCTCTTGTAGATCTGGAGAAGCGTAGAGGTGGTGGGCGTGGCGGCGGCGGTGGCGGTGGCAATGGTGGTAGCAGTCGTCGTAAAAAATCGGACGGGAGTCACGGAGTCCCTATCCCCGGGTATTACCAATACCTCAACCCCTCTTATTGGCGGCCTAACCCTGAAATCTAGTAGCCCAACATTGCTGCTCCCCTCTGATCCTCCATTTGTCTTTACCACCGCTTCCTCCTGCCATCAACTAAGCGTCACAGAGAGCTTGGCCTTCGTATTTTGATTCTAGTGGTAAATTTGTTTGTTTCAGTTTGGTCATTTTTTATTTTTAGTAAAGCTACATTTTCAATTTCCAAATACCTAGTGTGGTAGGCGTAAAATTACCAGTAAAAATAGCTAGTGTTGAACTTAAACTGGGGGCGGAGTTAATGATTTGATTGATGACTGTCGTTTTATCGGATAGCGACCAGTGGGTCTTTTATACTGGAACAATGGCCGGCATCATTTGTAGTAATTATTTAGACTAGACTAGGAGAGCTAGGGTGGTAAGTCGCAGCGGGGCCGGGCATCAGCTGGAAGAGGACGACGACTACGTAGCCGCCAGATCAGGATTGGAGAAAGGTAAGGCCCTAAAAGATTTGACGGCGGCACTCGGTTTGGGTAATGAAGGTGATGGAAGGGGTTGCGCCATCATAAGGATAAAGCCATAGGCCTTCGATTAGTCAGTTGCTATAGGGCGCAGCCATCATGGCTGGGTGGCACCTCCTTGGACGGAAAAGGCCGCCGACTGGCCTCACTTGGGATATGGCTCGCGAGGGGGCGGGGTTTTAGGCTACGACACCGTACTTTGCAAACAACAGATACACGCAGGGTGAGACCTAAGGTCCGTGAAGTGGATATGGTGGGAGGGAAGCCAGCGCAAATCTTTCTTTCGAGTAATAGGCCACTTAAAGGATGGATTACTCGAGATTCCGCGCACAATTTGTCGAAGCAACGCTACTAATTCAGGGTCAAGGTTAGAGGCCCCCGGCTTTATTTTCCCAGTTTAAATGGGGCGACCTGTATTACTAAAATACAAATCAATGGCAAACGTCTCTCAATTCAGTACCGACTTGGCCCTTCGCATCAACTTTCACTTGGCTTGGCGCACCTTCTTTTTAGCCGCAGCCACGGTCGTTGTAACGATGGGGCTAGCCGAGAATTCATCGGTATTAATGGAACCGCGTTTGAAAGGATCGGTCATTTTCTTCTGTTTACGTGGGGGCGGCTCTTCATCCGACCGCCGTTTGTAGCCCTTTTGTTGATACCCACTGCCATTAGCACCGGCAGTGGCGGTATCGCCCTGGGAGTTCTGCTGCGACGGTTTGCCCGCCTTAGTGGACGCCTTCTGACCTACATTAGTCGGGGTTTCCTGAAGCGCGAAAGCCTTGGCCATGTGGCCGAGGTGTAGCTTACGGATGTGGAAAATGTGTTTCTCGGCTGCCGCGTGTGTCGCGTAGGCACGGACGGCGGAGAGATAGGCTGACTTGGCGAGTTGTATGACGGGTGTGCCATCCGCCAGGTGGGCTGGCGTAGTGATTGATTCGGCCTCGGTTGCTGTGGCGTTCTGCTGCCGGTCTGTCTCTTCAATCAGGGCGGACACGGCCTCGTCCTCATCATCCGAGGATGAATCGGAGTCAGAGCTGGAATCATCGCTGCTATTCCCACTGCTGGCAATGCTCTGGTCGTCGTCATCGTTAAGGCCAACCGGCTTGGCTGGTGTCGGCTTCGTGGCCGCGGAGTGGGTGGTTGTAGCGGCCCGGTCGGACTGTCCGAGCCATCGTTCATAGGTCATTTGAACGTCGTTGACGGCCTGGTCGGCCACCCGGCCCTTACGTCGACGGCGGACGAGTACTTGATAGGCCTTATCCAGGCTGGCCGGGGCGGGGCGCATCCCTTGGGCGTGGAGGATGCCCAGATACTCCGTCTCGCTGGGCAGCAGAAATAGGAGAGCGCGGCCATTACGACCCTGGCGTGCCGTCCGGCCCACGCGGTGCACATAGGAGGCCACTTCGCTGGGTGGGTCATACTGAATAATCTGGTTGACATGCGGAAAATCGAGGCCGCGGGCGGCCACATCGGTACAGATGAGGATGGCCGATGCAGTTGACTTGCTGAAGTGGTGGTAGGACTCCGTGCGGACGTTCTGCGGGAGGTTACCATGCAGCTTGTATACGTGCACTCCCGGTAGAATCTGACTGACATCGGCGAGTTGGTACATGGTCTTAACCTTGCGTCGGCCCGTGGCGTCCCGGGAGGCCCTATCGGCCGCAACTTCTTCCTCGTTGATTTCAGCGTTCCGTGGTGGTTTGGGCGTGCGGATGGCCACGCTGGGCGGATCAGCAGTGGGACCTAGCCCCTCAGTCGCCGGCCAAAATCGCGGGGTCGGGGCGCGGCTCAATAGAGCGTGGTGATAATCCACTGAGTCACAAGACGAAACGAACACGACCGCCTTTTGCACACCAGAGGTAGCCGCGGATGAGGGCGGAACCGGTAGGAATTGGCCATCACGGCCGGTCACACGGAACGGAAACAGGTTCATGAGCACGGAGGTAAGGGCTACAAGCCTCTGCTTGGCCGGGACTACAAGGTAGCTTTGTTCCAGCTGCTGTGGAGCGGTGTAGGTGGCCTCGGTGCCAGCCTCGTCGTCGTCGGTATCGCTCACCGCCGCAGCCAGATCGGCGTCTGCAATCGACGCGGCGGTGGCCAGTTTAGCCTTCGTGGCCGACCCATAGCAAATTACTGGGTTCTTCAGAGTGTCGCCGGCCAACCGCCGGACCTGGTTGGGCAGGGTGGCAGAGCATAGGACGGTGAGCCGGGATGCGGGTAGAGCCGGTGAGTGGAGGAAAGATGACTGGCCGGAGGTTTGGTTATGGTAGTGGCGCTGAGGCTCGGTGCCGGTGGCGAACGAGGTTCGCTGGCCTAGGAGGTCTAGGATTGATCGTAAAGTATCCTCGAACCCGAGTTCCAGTAGCCGGTCGGCCTCGTCCAGGACCAGCCACTTAAGGTGTTCGACACGGAAGGCTTGCGTGGACCGGAGGTGGTCCAGCAACCGGCCGGGCGTGGAGATGAGAATAGTGGCGCCCTTGCGCAGGCGGGCCTTTTCCGAATTTTTATTGTCGCCGCCAATCACGATACCCGGTACCATCCAATGGCGACGATGGAGAGACGGATCCAGTTTCAGGTGGAGCAGGGTTTCCAGGTTGCTGTAGATCTGGCGTGCCAGTTCCCGTGTGGGTACCAGGATGATGGCGAATGTGCCCAGGGAGCGGGAGGGCGCTTGATAGTCTAATCGACCACCTTGGGCCGTGGTAGGTGGCGGCGTGCTGGCGATCAGGAGGCGGTGGACAATTGGAAGCAAGTAGGTCAGGGTCTTACCCGAGCCGGTCAAGCTCTGGATGAACACGTCGCGGAGAGGGGTGGGTCGGTGCGGCGAGTCGGTGTCCTGACTGTTAATCTGGTCGTGGAGAAGGGCCGGGATCCCCACCTTCTGGATTTGTGTCGGGGTTCGGATGTCCATTTTCGTGTCCAGGTGCCGTACGAGATCGGCATCCAGCCCCAAGTCCGTGAACGTATCGGCTACAGCCAGTGCTGGGGTAGCCGCCTTGGTGTTAGCCAACGCAGGCTGACCAGATCGTTTAAGCTTGGCCATGGCGGGCATGAGGTGCAACGGTGGACGACGTGAGGGCTAGAAATAAAATATGGCACCCCGCAGGAAGGGAGAATGGGTAGTGTAGTATGCAACCTATTGGTGACAAAGAGGGGGTTGGGATTCTCTTCTCCCGAGGTTCGAACAAAGAGGATTTATCGGGGCCAAGTCTAGTCTATCAATTTTCCCTTTAAAATGAAAAAGTAGGCACTAAAAAAAGTAAAAAAATTAATGGGGGCAGCTTCACTGACTGTGTCGCGTTATTCGGCAGCGGTTCTATGCCCGGTATACCTCATTCGTGTACAGCTCATCTCGCCCGAGGGGCTGCTCAATGGGCTGTGGACCCGCCTGCTCCCTTCTCCTTGGATTCCGTTGCCTTCACGTCATAATATTCCTTGCTCACCCTAGAGGCCCGCCCCACTCCTCTCTCTCACCCACGTTTCTCATTGCTAAACGGAAGGCCCATTCCCTCTCACCACCGGGCAGGGCGCCATCACTACAGTATCTACTCACCCGTGGCTTTGACCACCTTAGACTACAAAAACAAAACCCCCCCTCTACGGCCGATATGACGACCCCAAATTCTCTCTACGCCCTCCTGGATTGGTTCACTGACCATGAAATATGGTGGGACGAGGAGGCCCTTGACGTGGTCCACCTTACCGACGGCGCCACCCCACTCGTCCGGGCCAGCGCCCGACACTCACCCACCCTCCCAACAGGCCCCCCGGCGGGGCTCCTGGTCAGCGGAACCGGGATGGGCGTGGTGGCCCGCCGTCGCCTCGAGGAAGAGGAGGTGGTGGTCCGCATTCCCAAGTCGGCCGTCCTGTCCCCCAAGAGCAGCGGAATTGCCAATATCATCGAGGACGAAGAACTGGCAGGCGGGATCGCGCTCACCCTCTCCGTCATGTTTGAGCTCGCCCGCGGGCCTCATTCGCCCTGGTACGGGTATTTGAACTCGCTGCCTCAGGAGGTGTACATTCCCGTATTATGGCAGCCGCATCAGCTGGCCCTACTGGAAGGCACCGATCTGGCCCGGGACTTAATCAACGACAGGGTAGGTCATGACGGATTTAGGCAGTATAGTGCCGCAGTTACTCTAGCGAGGACGATGGATTGGCTACGCCTGGTAAATAGGCTGACCGAGGGTGGCTATAACTCGCGGTTAACACCACGTCAACTCACCACCTCGCCCACACCATAGCAAGAACTAGCCTCAGACTACCAGGAACTGATTCTACCCATCGTGACCAAGCACCCAGATGTGTTCACGCCGCCCGAGGCCTTCACTTTTGACCGGTTCCTGCAGGTGACCTCGATGGTCACGTCGCGGGCCTTCCAAGTTGACAACTACCACGGCGACGCGATGGTTCCCTTCGCTGACCTGTTTAACCACTTGACGGGCGGTGAACATGTCCATATTGAGGCCGAAGCCGACGTGTGCGTCGTCTGCGGGGAAAGCGGTGGCTGTGAGCACACCATCGCCGAAGACGATGATGGAGAGACGGACGCGGAATTGAAAGTCAAGGAGGTATCCGATAACGATAGCGATACATGTATGGAGGCTGTCCCGCTCGATGATCCGTCTGTCATGGTTAGCGGTCCGCCTACGGGGCGGGCTACTGATGGGAATGATAGCGACAATGAGTCGTTCGAATCTGTTGAGGAAGACGCGATGGATATGCGCGTGTATCGACCAGTCCAAGCTGGCCACGAGGTCTTTAACACCTACGGGGTCCATAGTGCCGCTTACCTCCTCCATCGCTACGGGTTTGCCGATCACCACAACCCGCAGGACGTTGTGACGATTGAGTTCCCAGCCCTTGTCGCCCTCGCCGAACGTCAAGCCAATGCCCTCCCGGCTGACCACCGACGTCGGGTGGCGAACCTCTACCTTCGGCACCACCCGGTATTCCTCATTTCTGAGCGCCTCGACGGACTCGAGTCCTCCAGAGAAGAAGAGGAGGAGACGCTCAACTTTTTCTCCATCACCCATGAGGGCACGCTGGACGCCCGGCTGCTGTTGGTCCTTCTGCTGCTGCACCACGGGGACGCCGAGTTGGGCGATTTGGAAGCCAAGCCCAAGGCGGCACATCGCTACTTTACGGCACTCCTCCAGTGGCTCGCCAATTTAGGGCCCATTTTGCTAGTCAGTTCTGGGGCCCGCCCTCGGCCTGCTAAATCCCGGCGCACGATGGCAAGTAAACGCACCACCGGACGCATCGCCGTGGCGACGTCGACTTGCCCAATGGCTGCCCGCGCCCTGGCCCTAGTCAAGACCCGCCCCGAAATTCTGGCTGCCGCTTTTACGAACCTGCTGGAGCTCATCCAGGAACGAACCGCGCGCCACATGTCCGACAAGGAATTTCGAGATCTCGAGGTAAGTTACAGGTTGTTGACTGTAGGGCCCTATAACCGGGTTTCCGCTGACGAACCAAGCCTTTCAGCGATAGCGCCTTGTGTCCGCCACACTAATGCTATAGCACACTCCTGCCCATCACCTCTTACCGTGGCCCAACAGCCCCAGGACGATGCCCAGGACCGTCTCTGCTACGAGCATGCACGTACCCTGCGCGACAGCGAGCTGGCAATCCTAGCCCGGGCACAGGCCAGATACCAACGCTACTTGGCGGAGCTGGCCTAGCTCGCGCGGCCCAAATGTGTGGATCGTTAATCTTAATGTCACGTATTTAATGAAGTTGGTAAAGCCTAGACATATTCAGTGGGACGCTTGGCGTGGTAAGGGCCAGTCGGTTCAGTAATTCCCAATTTACTTCTTACTCTGCTCCTCCATCAGGGCCGAATTCTGCTCGGCAAACCGCTGGCCCACCCGTTCGGCGTGTTTCATAAACTTGTCAGTGCACCGGGACACGCAGCCCTCCTGTAGGCGGTGTGAATGGTATCGCGATAGAGGGGGATGTAAAACCGAAACATTGACCGGTTAGCCCGATGTGTCTTGTAAATAATACGGGGGGCGTCCAAACATGGTCACCCGGCCTATATTGTGCACTAAAGTGACCATAGACCTTTCAGCTGCCACTTACCTCTTTCGTGGACATGGTCTTGGAGGTGAAATCGGTAACGCAGCTATCGAAGCAGCGCTGAACGAGGCCGGAGTAAAGGCGCATAAAGTCGCGCATCTGGAAGGGGCACGCACGAGCCGTAGCAAAAGACAGGTCGGTTATAGAGGTGAGAGGGAGTCATCAACGAGCTGTCACGTCGTTGCCATGAGGACAGTGCAGCGGGCCAGGCGCTTAGCCTACCTGCCCTGCGGCGCACTCTGCCGGCATAGCTGCGAGGTGAGGCCGCGTGCCCCCATAGAATCTAGGAATGGGTACCTGGTTCTTTAGGGTCTTACCTGATTGCGCTCAAGCAGCTGCTGCATGCGCTGGGTGTCGGCTTCGTTGAACTGGCTGAAATCCATAGCGAAGGGGTTTATGGGGGGTATGGCTTGGGGCTGGGTATAAACAGGAGGGCGTATCCGGATGATGCCACACGTCGGACGTAAGCAATTGGCAAGTAAAGTAGCGGAATGAAGGATACAACCGAAAGGGGGTCGCTCGGCCGTGCGATCTGGAAAGGACGGAACGGTGGGGCCCGCCCAGTCGCCACACCTCACACCTTAATCGCTACGCCTGCTCCCCTTCTTACAGCGCGTCCTCGCCACAGCGTCAGCCTCAGCTCTGGCTGGCATGATGTTGTTATCACGTGACGAATACCGAGGCCGCCCCTGGCCCTGCTCGGGGGCACTATTCATTGAAGTTGGCGAGGGAGACAACTGGCGCATCCTATGTCACCGGCAAAACTGGCGGAAGGCAGGTGGCTCCACTTTGGGATGTAGGTTAAGAGGAAGGTACCCCCAGGGTGCGTTGAAGCCACTTCATGGGCAGCCACAGCCTACCTAATATCTCCCCTCCCTCATCCTGCTACCATTTCCTGTTATCGACGTATACCCTTCTCATAACCCCTGTGACCATGTGCGGCATTCTACTCCATTTGAGCCGAGAGGCGCCCACCCCGGCCAAGCAGGCCTGGTTTCGGGAACTGGGCCGGTGGAACCAGCGTCGGGGACCTGACTCCGAGAACCTAAGCACGGAGGAGCTGTCATTGGCTTCACACGACCTCGATGGGCACTCAGTCGCTCTCCACTACTCCGCTTACGCCACGGTGCTACACCTGCGGGGTGACCGGTGCGTACCGCAACCGCTATTCTCCCCGGGGAGCCAACTCGAACTATTCTGGAACGGCGAAGTGTTCGATAGTCTAGAGGTAAGCGTCTGCCAGTGTTTTCCCCGTTTGGCCGGATTACACCATACGTCCGTCCATCGTATCAAGACCAGTACCAGCCAGCCGTGGGCACCATCCGAACCGCAACTTCGACTCTTTAATGTAACTAATTTAGTTTAGCGTTCTCACTCTGGCCGGATATTCTTCATGGGCAACAGATTGGACCACACACCAACGACTCGGAAGTGATCTTTGCTGCTCTGCAAGACGCTGTCTGTCGTAACGAGGACGGCTCGGCTGTTGTCGAGACTATTCGGAAAATAGGTGGCCCGTTCGCCTTCGCCCTACTCGACAAGGCCCGGGGTGCACTGTGGTTTTCCCGTGACTGCCTCGGTCGCCGGTCCCTACTTTGGTCTTCACCATCAGCGACCAAGCCCACCTTTACCCTCAGCTCCGTAGGTCCACCTTCACTCAACGCCGACAGCGTTGATGGGTGGGAGGAGATCCCCGCCCGGGGTATCTACCGCCTCGATCTACATGCCTGGGCTTCTGGCAGTGAATGGTCTGACTGCCATGTGTGTTTCCCTTGGACCTTGGCCGCCGCAGGTTGCCCTGCCGGGTTGGCTTTTCACCGCGTGAACCGAACTTTGCCTGAGCCCGGGACAATGGTCGAGTCCGCCGTACTACGTGCCGATAGTGCCCAACCACCCGCCAGCCTACGCGAGCTGCAATGGCCGCCGCAATTTCTCGAGGAGGCCAGTGGGTTTTTGGATGTGTTGCGACAGGCTGTCGCCGAGCGGGTGCAGACCGTACCACCAGTGACCACTGATAGTACTGATGGGACCGCCTGGCGCAACTGGTGTACCGGGCATACGGCGGCTGCGCTGAACCGGTTTCTAGTTCCCACATCTGGCCCGGCCCGCTTGGCTATCCTTTTTTCAGGAGGCGTTGACTGCCTGTGTCTGGCCGCCTTGACCCACCAGATTCTACCACCTAACGAACCCATCGACTTAATTAATGTGGCCTTCGAGAACCCGCGAACCACCGCACTAAAACAACCATTCATCTCCACCGATCAGCCGGCGCGGCCCCACATGCGTAGTCCATCCACGCAATCGTGGGTCGGCCATTCCACTCTTCCTACGGCCGACGAGTACGCCCTGGAGGACTTTAATGACGTCGAGTATCGTCGGCTGTTCGACGTGCCCGATCGGCTGACTGGCCGCCATAGCTTCTCCGCCCTACGTGCCTGGGCTCCCGACCGAGACTGGCGATTCGTGGCCGTCAATGTGCCGTATAGCGATGTCGAGAAGTATCGCACCCGTATCATCGACCTCATGGCCCCGGCCGCGACGGTCATGGATTTGAGTATAGCCACAGCTATCTGGTTTGCGGCGAGCGGCCGCGGCCATCTCGAGCCGCTTACGACGGAAAAAGATCAAGCCCGGATCCAGCTACTGCCGTACACCTCGACCGCGCGGGTCTTGCTGCTGGGCATGGGGGCGGACGAGCAGTTGGGCGGCTATTCCAAGCATCTTAACCGGTTCAATCAGGAGGGCTGGTTGGGTTTGGTCGACGAGGTAGGTATTGTACCAAGCCGCTACATTCAGGCCATCACCTGTAACAAACGCACGGATATTTCCAACCCATTTCACTCTCACCCCTCAACTCACCCCTTCCCTTACGACTCTGTTACTCCCGCCTCCTCCTTTAGATGCAAGACCAAATCGATCGTATTGCCACGCGTAACCTGGGCCGGGATGACCGAATCGTCAGCGACCACGGTAAAGAGGCCCGTTACCCGTTTCTATCGCACCACGTCGTACGCTACCTTAGCGGCGTACCGGTCCATCATAAGGCCGACCTACGGTACCCACGTGGCGTGGGCGAGAAGCTGATTCTACGCGCAGCTTTGTACCGTCACCTCGGCCTCCCACTGGATGTGGCGCAGCGGTGGAAGAAAGCAATTCAGTTCGGGGCTCGTACGGCCAAGATGACCTCAGGCCGCGACCAGGGCACGGACCGGGTTCAAGGTTGATGCACGTTGTCTGTCCAAGAACGTCTCCCCTCCCCCATACCCCAGGGCACACAATAAGGGCAGAGGCTCGACGACTTTTTAATCTAAAAGTACATGTACAGGAAATAGAGAGGCGGCATAGGTGACTGTAACTATACGCTCGAACAAAGCAATGTCGAGTGATAAATATTAACGCAGAAGTAGACCAGTGAAGGATGAATAGTAGGGGCGCAATCCAAACGGAGTATTTCTAGGAGGCGGAAGTGTAGAAGTAGACCGACTCCCATAGTGGCTGATAATCCTTGAGGATACCCGTAAAGAGCGAGAGCAGTGGCTTCTTTTCCGTGCGCGCAATGAACCGGTCGAGGCGGGGCTTAGTGTACCGCTCGTAGAAGGGACTGCGTAACAGGTAGTAGAGGAAGAGCCAGAGTCGGCGGGTCAGCTCTGTGGTTTCCAGCTGTGACCGAGCAGCGGAGGGCGTCGGCGTAGTCGACAAGACACGGCTGATGGCCTCGACCAGTAGGGAGAGGAACCACGGCGTCCAGGTGCGACGCCCCCACTTGCGGATGGCCAGGACTAACCGGTGGGGCAAAGGGGATCCCGATGGTAAGGTAAAAATGCAAACGATGATTAGTGAGAGGACCAAGCAAGGAGGCAGGAGCAAAACCCCTTCCTTCGATTAACAGAAGCAGCGATACTTTGCGGTGCTTAGGTGCTTAGGCAAAGAGCTTACCATAAATAATGGGTCGCAGGATGAACAGGTACTCGCCCCAGAGTCGGCGGCTACCCATCCGCGGTACCAGCTCACTGGGTTTGAGGACGGCCTGAGGGTCCTTGACCTTGGACATGAGATAATTGGCCACCGAGCCACCGCCTCGGCCGTCGCCCACAATGGCGGCCACTGAGTCGTAGTGGGTACCGCCGGCCTTGCCCTGCCAACGGGTCGAAGCCTTGGGATCCGACGGATTGCCGCCGGCTGCGCTCGGGTCCTTAGGCACGCTCAGGAACTGCGCCACCGTTTCAGGTTCGGCCCCGCGTTCCGGGTAGGACGGTGAGAAGAGCATGCGCCCTGACGAGCCGTAAACGAGACCCATCCGGCACATGGCCCTGTGACGGGAATGACCGAGCGAAGGAAAGTAGTCAGCGTTAAGCATTGGCCGAGTGGTTAGGTGTCTGGGAGCCGGTGAAGGGCTGAGACTGGCGGGAGGCCAGGGGAACCGCTTCCACCACTTTAAAATAGGCTACGGAACATGCCCTATTTAGTTCCAGCCGCTGTAGAATGTGCCTCGCTTATTTGTCAACTTACTTGGCCACCTCGACGGCTGTCACAATGCGCCACCGGGCCTGGTCTCCCCAGCGCTTGCGCACAGACATCTCGCACAAATTCTCTGTGAACTGAAGGAGGGTGAGCAGGAGTGACAGGTAGCGGTACAGATCCGGGGACCGCCCGTAGCGGAAAAAGTACTGGTGGTATTTGTTGATCGCCGGGGGATCCGGCAGGGTAACCCCCGACAGGTTTGCCTGTGCGGCACGCGCCACGGCCCGACCGAGGATGTAGTCATGGTAGAGACCGAGCAAATTGAGTAGAGAGTAAACTGCCCGGGGGTACAAGGGAGGGACGTTGATGATACAGGGAGATATAATGGTTAGTGAAGCGAGATGTGACGAAAGGTAGAGAGCCGAGGTGACTATGGTATGCCAAGCAGACAAGGATTGAGTGAGATTTAAGGGGCAGCGGTAGCCGCATGGCAGGCCAGTGCGGTTAACTTACGAGCCTCCGACGCAAGGTCGGCATCACTGAAACGGCCTGGGCGAGACGTATGTGGCGGGTAGGGTGGCATCATAATGATAATTTGGGCGAGTATTAGGTTAGAGGCAATGAAGGCGGCTACCCTGGTCCTTGATATTGTGGCAGTTGATGTCGATGGGCGTGCCGTTCGGCAGGCTAGGGTAGTGTAAGCCTGTAGAATTTATAGGTGTTTTGCGTGGTTTCCTGCTACTTACCTGGCAATATGTAGGTCAGGGTCCGTATACCACTCTCGATGGAGCTGACCTGAGTGGCATTGTGGATAATAAACTCCTGATATAACGCGACAAGTTTGGAGAGCACCATGACGAAATGGAAACTAGCTGGGTAGGAAGAGGTGATTGGTGGCCCAATTCAGAAGGCAAGCGACGCAATGGCAGTGTCGTAGCAATGGAGAGCTAAGTGGGAGGGGGTACAGCTGACTGAGAACCAAGCCGTACGCGAGTTGGATAGGAATGTGGTAGAGCCTCGAGCTTACAGACAAAGAGACAAAGGTGCGAGGTGACGTGCTCTCCCTGTATAAGCGCATAGAAGTGGGCCGAGTCAAGGTAGTGGCCCTACCCAACTGTACCCTCCAGCTCGCCAGCGTATGGGACCAAGGCGTGTGGAAGGCGTCCTCCCATGCCCACCACCGTCCAGGCCTGACCTTCAGAACACACACACCCCCTTCGGCTGTCACAAGGCAATCTGGTCCATGGGGCCCAGTGCCATCTGGCCGTTGGCAATGCTATGGCCGAGTGGATAGCGCCTAGTTGCGCTTGGTGGAAATGAAGCACGTGATTTATATCCGACAGACAATACCACCGCAGCACGGGGTTGCTGTATTCAGTTTTCAGCCGATTAGCCAACCGGCGCAATATATTGGTACGGCTGCGCATTAGCGCAGCCTAGTGGTATTATACCCGGCAGGGCTAATCATCCTACCCTTCCCACTCTTACATTTCTCCTGCAAAGTGATGGTGAAGAGGCCTGCTGGTGGGGAAGACTCTCGCCAATATACGGAATTCATACTTGAAAATTTATCCGAAAAACACGTGATCAAAGATGATACGCCTAGGTTAGCAGTGTCGGGTATAATCAAGACTGAAGGGGTCCAGTCTATGCGTTGGATGGTCCAAGCCCATACATGACCACAGCAAGTCATCCTAACGATCTGCCTGTTGCAACCGACTCGGCCGTACCTTCCCCCTTTGCGTTGGCCCATCCATTCAATACGCGCCTCCAACCCAGCGTCTCTCACCCCTCGCGCACCACGCTCCTCCCCAGGCCCCACAGCAATAGCCATGTCTACCACCGACGTCGCCGGACGTACCTGCCAGGGCCTCAGCTGCGACAAACCAGCCAAGTTACAATGTCCCACCTGCATTAAGCTCAAGGTGGAAGGCTCCTTCTTCTGCAGCCAGGACTGCTTCAAGAAGAACTGGGCCTTCCACAAGGCGGTGCACCAGCGGCACACAGCGACGCTCTACAACCCGTTCCCGACCTACCGCTTCACGGGTGCTATTCGCCCAGTGTATCCACTGAGCCCGCGCCGGCCGGTCCCTGAGGGTATCAAGCGCCCGGACTACGCAGTGACCGGTATTCCAGCCTCGGAGCATGCGGTTCGTTCCAGCACCCAAATTGAGGTCCTCAGCGAGGCCGACCAGAACACCATTCGCCGCGTGGCTCGGCTTGGTCGCGAGGTGCTGGACGAGGGCGCCCGGGCCCTGCGTCCCGGGGTAACTGCGGACGAAATTGACGCCGTCGTGCACCGTGCCTGCGTCGAGCGTAACGCCTATCCGAGCCCGCTCAATTACTACGAATTCCCAAAGTCCGTGTGCATTTCCGTCAACGAGGTCATCTGTCACGGGATCCCTGATCAGCGGCCCCTGAAGGACGGCGATATTGTCAACATCGACATATCAATCTACCTGGATGGGTTCCACGCCGACATGAACAAGACCTACTTCGTGGGTAACGTGGATTCGGCCGGACAGAAGCTGGTCAACGTCACCCGGGAGTGCCTGGACGAGGCCATCAAAATGGGTAAGTTAACAATGGAGCGAAGCGACGGTACAGGTTCGCTCGTAGACCTTTGCGCCGAATAATACAACGACTTGCTCCCACGTTATGGTTCAGGCGCAACCATTACACGTGCCGCATTTTATTTACCACCGTCCCTTTCATCGCCCCCTCGCCCCATTCACAGTCAAGCCCGGCGCGCTCTATCGCGATCTCGGATCGGTGATTGAGAAGCACGCTAACAAGAACGGTTTCTCAGTTGTGAAGACCTACTGCGGCCATGGCATCAACCGCCTGTTCCACACCACCCCCAACGTGCCCCACTATGCCAAGAACAAGGCAGTCGGCGTGATGAAGCCCGGCCATGTGTTCACCATCGAACCCATGATCAACGAAGGTAAGTGATTAAGGCTATCTGACCTCCGCCCGGCCATCACATGCCCAATCTCAGATCTGCGCTTTCTCAGGCCGACTACGTGAGCCAGTTGCTCACTTTAGCACGTTTTCCTTACAATCTATGTACATCCCCTGTGCCGACATTTGCAGGTGCCCACCAAGACGAGACCTGGCCTGATAACTGGACGGCCGTTACACGCGACGGCAAGCGCTCTGCTCAATTTGAACACATGCTGCTGGTGACCGAGACAGGCTGCGAGGTGTTGTCACGTCGCCTCGAAACTTCTCCCTAAACCATTTTCTGCTGGCTTCTATTTGGCGAAGCCACATACTACTTCTAGGCCCATAGATGTGTTTATCAAGGCCGGCGGCTGTATTGGCATTACCATTTAGCTCCAGACTTGGAGGGCACACGTCCAGATGAATTAAAAAGTAACCACTACACCATGACGGGTCGTAATTGGTTAAGCTTAAGGTCTCACAATTAGCATTGTACAAACCATTTACTGGCATCATCGTTGGGCAAATCTCCACGCCCCTCGTTTTTTTTCCGGCCCGCCTTTGGTGAGGTGGGCAGGTGGGTAGTAAAGGATGACCACTGCACGATATTTCTTTTCACCTACGCAGTTACGACATACCGATACGGCACTACCCCTACCGGACAGCGATGCGACCACTCGCTTCCCTAGGTCAGATGGTCCCGACTATCAGACTAAGCTCCCATAAAGTGAGAGCTGAACCCCTGCCCACAGGTCTAGTACTAACTTACACAAAAGGGGCTTTGTACTGAGTCAGGTTGAGCTCTATTGGAAGACAGGTTCACCTAGGGAGGACCAACGTGGCCAAACGGTTGCGAGAGATTAGACTAGAGAAAATAGGTGGCATGGGGAGTACCAAGCGCCATGAAGATAATAAAGGTAAGCAGTGAAAGACTACCGAAGAGAAGAAGAGAGAGAGAGTTAGGTCGGGTTCGTCCCCGGCCCTCCTTCTAACCCTCCTCCTGGGGTGGTTGTCTACCTCTGATCCCGTAAGCTTGGAGATGGATGAATCACAGTGGTTGGGAACAAGGGGGTGGTATTAGGGAGCTCGGCCCTTGCGAGCCACTTCCCGAACCCCTCCGCCATAATAAAATGCCCAGGTGTTAGCTTTATGGAATGACGACCCAGCTAGATTAGTGAGAAGTGTAGGGTGTTGATTCACATCAAGTTCCAGTGTACTAGTTGTCAACATTCCAGTATCCTAGGCAGAGGTCTGCTTGTAGCTGGATGGATAGTAAGATACGGTAGTAGAAAAGTAAAGTGCGTTTGACAGTTAGATGAGAGTCATAATTGGAGAGGTGGTAATTCATAGTGGTGTGGTTCATAGACAACACAGTGAAATGGCAAGAGAACATTAGTTGATGTGGTGTGAAGAGAGTTTTGGAGAACCAAAATGGTCTGAGTGTACATAGTTAATGGGTCAGCAGAGTTGGGAAAAAGATAGCAGATATGGAAGTTAGCATACTGATCCCTATCCCCACAAGTACCAGTCGGCCTTTCGAGCCAAAGGTTCCGAGTAGGGTCTCTGTAGAGCTAAGCGAGGCTGTCTTAACGGCCCATGCCACCTAGCCACCCCAGACACGGGCACCAACAAGTCCTTGTCCCACATGTGGTTCACCACAATTAATAAGGTGAAGAATCCAGTTTAAATAATTCCGCCAACCTAGGAATTGGATGGCCCAGGTGACATTACATTCGTTGGCATATTCCCGCCTAACTCGGAATGACAGAACCGAGGGGGGAGGCACATGGTGGCCACTTGGGCGTGAATGTCCGCCCTAGAATATTGGGCAGTACCAATGCTTTCCATGTCGGAAGCATTGGCCGAGTCAGCAATGGCACTCCAGTCAAGGTGTTCCTGATCGTAAGATTGCGCACAGGCCTACAATGCACGTCATCTATTAAAGGTACTGACTCTTTTGTCTACCACCTCTTCCCTGGTGTATACAATCTCATCACCAATGTAGTGCACGATTAGCCTGTGGCACGTTGTTTAGCGCAAAATCAACCCAGTCAGGGCCTTATCGGGTAGAAACTGTACGGTTCAAGCAGTTTATGGTCAAGGCTATGCCGGCCCAACACCGCCTTGGCTCTGCTGGATGCGATCAGTTACCACTCTTTGTTGCGTCGCACCTGTTCACTTTGTGTTTACGTTCGCTAGATTCTGAGTATTCTTGCATTTCTAAATGTTGACTAGGATGAACTGCCACCCCCTTGATGGCCTGGAACTTCGATATGCCGCCAATTCGGACCGAGTATGCTTTGGGCCAAGGTGAAGCCGAACGTGCTCTAGGACCACATGTTCGTTCAGTTTGTCCAGGAGACCACGAGCCCGTCACTAGTGTAGTCGATCCAACCGGGAAGTACTGGTGAGCAGTGGGCGGCTTCGCCTGGAGCCCACCTTGCACCTGATATTCCGTAAGCAGCGCTACCCTATTCCTGATCCGTGTATAAAAGGGACCAGCAGTACCAGACTGGACATGCTCATCATCCACTCCCGCCTTCGCACCCCGCCTCATAACTTTGTACCATCGCTCCCTTACTCCCACACACGCCTCCAGCACCATGCACGTCACCCGCACCATCGCCCTCCTCTCCCTGGCCGTCATCACCACCGCCGGCCATACCGCCGCCGCCCGGGACCAACAGGCCCACCGCCCCGTCCTAGTCCGCCGCGGCATACCCCAGAACGTAGCCAAGATTGCTGCCGAGATTGCCACCGTGGTAGCCGCCGGTACGGCCTTCAACATTTCCTACGAGAAGTGCAAGGAAGTCACGGGCTACAAGGAGCAGGCGACGAAGGAAAAGGCCCAGGAGGTGGTCAAGGCCATTTAAGCGTGCGAGGCCAACAAGAAGTAAGCAGACCTGGACTGGCCTGCTGAGCCCTGCAGTCCGACCTGTGCTGCGCCACAGGACACTCGCCGTTACGTGCCACCTCCCCCCTGTTTTCTGCTTACGGTGGCCCTCTCGTTTGAGACTAAATAAGCTGCACTATAAAACGGATCACCGTCTTTAGGTCGAAGTAAGAGACGCCTCCCGTAGAAGGCTGGGCATTGTTTGGGAATTTGTGAGTGTTCTATTATTACCGTACTTTGTCCTTGATGCGAGTACCGACAGCATGCAGACCTATGGCAGCACGTGGTCGAGGTTAGCAAGAGCTTTATTGGGATAGTCTGTAGTACTAGGGAATGCCTACCTGGTCATTCCGTAGCACATGTCCCTTTGTCGGCTAGGTCGCCACAGGAGAGCGGGAAACTGAGTCAGCGAGTACCCTGTCTGCAGCACGCCCTAATGATATGCCTAAACTAGTTGGCTACATGCCGCCAGAGCTATACTGTAATGGGCTTGTAGAACGCCGTGTATCCAGGAGTGCTCACCATAGCCATCTACAGTCTGCAACTAAAACCTGCTGGCCATTTGGATCGAACCATGAGGCCGGGGGAGGGCCAAGGCAGAAGCGTCCGCCCCCCGTGGTAATGCTCACCGCTGAGGCGCAGCCGATCGGCCACACGGCTTTAGACGTGCCCGGCCTCATGGACGCCAGATAGAGCCCCAAGACCCTGAAAAACGTTCCTGCGTCTAGCAGTTATAAGGGCGGTGCTGGCTTGGCCCATGGGCTAAATACTTTCTGACAGGCTCACTTTGCGGTAGATGTGAAGCGGTTGCCCTCGGATGCCTTTGACTTTCATCGGCCGGTATACGAAGTAGGTCAGCTCGGTACCCTTGCTGTCCACGGTTCAACTTGCTCGGAGTATACACGTTTACGTTCCTGCACAACGTCCGCCATGAGACCGTTCTCTGACCTCTCATATTCGCCGATACCCCCCCCCCCTCTTGGTCACATCACCGCGCCGGGAGTTGGGACTTGTGGAACCACATCAGCGGGGTCGCTTGCAGCCCATTCCGCACCTGCAATGACCACCACGGTACCTTAATATGGCCTCCCGTTTGACCAAGCATGAAGGTGGCATCCTCCAAGCGACCCTCGGAGTCTCCTGAAGCTACCCATTACCTCGCTATCATCGTTGATTCGCCATTAAAGTGAATGCCGTGGCTAGTCGGCTTAGCCTACTGTACAATGGTGGACAGTATGCTGACCCAATGGGGCTTACGCTGGGCCGCTGGGCCCTTTTAATTATGGAGCCTCTATATTCATGACTGCACCCAGCAACCGCGGTCAGATGTCGAAGCTGTAAGGATTCTTTCATGGCTCCAGCGGGTTTACGGTTTTGCGCCAGAGTTCCGCGGACAAGGAATGGTTTATGATCCTTAGACGGATAGAGAGAGTGTTTCACTGGATGGTTCCCTATTCGAGTCCGACTTAATTCCGAGGAGAATTTTCAACTCCAACTCTTTTTAGTGAGAATAAGCCTTTGTATCAGAAGTCGCCAGATTGAGAACCCCCCTTCCCCTCTGGCCCCTAAATTCACCTTGTACTCCGAGCGCCTTGGACCTTGACCCGCCAGGTGAGTACGGCGCTGCTCGTCACCGCCGCGGAACCCCTATGCTGTCGAACCGGCATACCGTACGAAGTCACTGTCAGTACCGAATCGCCGGTTGCACGCTGAAAGGCCAGAAGTTCGAACGTTTGTTGGTCCTGACTTGGTTGAACCCAAACCGGCCAAGATCATCAAAAATTGGGGATGCTGGGATGCGGTGGCTGCCAAGGCTATACCAAAGGGAGTGGTTATAAAAGGGGCCATGGCGGGACCGGGCGCCGGTATTAACAGAAGGGCGGCTAGTTAGCCGCCAGTGCAAGGGTAGAGAAGAGAAGGTCCTAGAAGGATAAGAGGCGGCGGCGTCTGGGAGGGAGGTAATGTTCAAAGATCAGGAAGATTGAACGCCTATTGGAAAGGATATATGAAAGTTGGAAAAGGAGGGGGGGATAATGGATACGGATATAAGCGTGAAGCATGGATAATGCAGACTACCAAATAGGTAGGCCGTCATTAATCGGGATCAAGTTATGGCATGGGGTGCGCGGAGGCGTGGATGCGGCTTTAATCAATGATTCAATGAGATTAGCATTGTGAAGGCATTTCAATCGACCACAATCAGTAACTTTTGCAAGGTTAGATAAAACTTTAGATCAGTAAGTAGGACAAGGAAAAGTACTTAATTAGGAGGGGCTAGTTCCCGATTAAAGCAAGTGTAGGAATTAGCCCGTATGCTTGGCCATACTTCACTTAACCAGCGGGATTGGTTCTAGTAACCACATAACCCCTTAGAAAATTTAACCACGGCCAATTCATTACTATAACGTTGATGTACAGTTTTCAATAGTAAGGGGGAGAGGTTTGGAAAAGAATATGGGTAAATGAGGAGGTAGCCGATGGATAAACTATTATAGCCACGAAGAACTAACAGCGGTGACTAAGTGTAAAAGATAGCCGTAAGGTATTGGGTCACTAGAATAAACCTGTCTGCAAACAACGTCGGCTAAAATGGTGTAATGAAAGGTTGGTGTTGTCTCCACTAGGCTGTCAAGGTGATTCTGATCTCTGATTTCGAGGCTTCAGGGGAGTGGTGGCCCGAACCCAGACTGATGTGATCCGGTGGAAGAGATGGAGGAAGGGAGTTGATATAATGGGAAGATGGGCGACAGCTGCAGTAAATATATAAGTATACCTTCTCCAGGCGGCCTGGTGGCAAGACGACGAGGGCAGCATCGCAAGCACCCACAGAGATGGGGCGAATGGCCGTCATCTAGTACCAGGTGGTTTTTCTCAACCCACTCACACTGATCCGCCCTTACACTGTTTATACCTCGGTCAGCCTAGGCTCGCACACGTCATCTCCTGCGCTAGATTTAATATCAAGAGTGTGCCCGTGCAGTCCCCATCAAGTGCAAAGTCGAGAAAAAGGGGGCGGCCGTTTCGACTTTATTTACGACAAGGGGCGTGCGTTCAATGCCTAAATTTAAATCGAGTGAGAATACCTTCATTAATGTCGAAACATCAAGAAGGATGGATGGGTGGACCCCCCCCCCCCGCAAGCCCAAAGAAAGAGAGACCAGAAAACGATGTTACATGAATGAGCCGACTAGTGGGGTCGGCGGAGGAAGGCATGCAGCTCTTTACCCACATCTTACAACGCGGCTTCCTCCTTCAATCCGCACTGGTGGATAAGCGGCTCGATATCGGCCACTGGACGACCAGAGAAGCGGGTCCACACTTCGCGAGGGTCAGTCCCCCCGCCGAAACTGAGAACGGTATCACGATAGCGCTGACACATCTCCTTGCGGCTGTCGACCTCGCCGGTTTGGGCTACTTCGGGGGCCTTCACCGTTCCGCCGTTGATGACACTATAAGCATCAGCCGAATACACTTCCGACCACTTGTAGCTGTAGTATCCGGCATCGTAGGCACTTGCAAAGATGTGGCTGAACGTTGCCAAAAACTTGTTTCCCGGATCGGGCGGGAGCACACTGGTCCGTTCGGCGACGCGCAGTTCTACGTCGAATGCTGTTTCTCCGTTGTTCGCCGAATCCCGCGGGTCGTAGGTGTCGTGCAGGGCCCAGTCGGTCATACCGAGGCGGAGTTGGCGGAGGGTGGCGAGGCCCGACAGGAATGTGCGGCCCTGGCGAAGGAAGTCAACCATGGCCGCTGGCATGGGTTCACCGGTCTCGTGGTGAACTGCCACGCGGGCGAGCCACCCAGGTTCGTTGCAGAAGTTCTCCATGAACTGAGAGGCCACCTCCACAAAGTCCCATTCGATCCCGTTGATCCCCGAGGCCTGCGGCACGTCAACGGTGGTCAGCATGTGTTGCAGGCAGTGGCCAAATTCGTGGAACAGGGTCTCGACGTCACGGAACTTCATGAGCGGTACCTGGCCGTTGCCCTGGGGCGGGGTCTGGTTGCAAATGAGATAAGCGATGGGCAGGCGCACGGGGCCCTTGCCGTCTGGGCTGGCCCGCCGCGACCGGCAAACGTTCATCCACGCGCCGCCATTCTTCTCCTCGGGCCGGCTGTAAAAGTCGCCGTAAAAATAGGCCAGGGTCTGGCCGTCGCGGGCGTCGCTGACGCGGAACAGCTGCACCTCCGGGTCCCATGTGGTTGGTTTCAGGGGCACGGCCCCAGGGATCGTATCGCCAACGACGGCGATTGGGGCCGGTACCTCGGTGACCGCCTCCACCTTCACGTTGAACAGCTCCTCAGTGACCGCGAACATGCCGCGGAGGACGGTAGGGAACGGGAGGTACTGAGAAATCTGGTGCTCGTCGTACTGAGTTAGATGCTTGCGGTACTGTTCAGAGACGTAGCTAAGATCCCAGGGCTGCAGGGGTTCCGCGTCGATGGCCATGCCGAGGTGGTCGCGGGCGAAGGCGTTCAAGGAGATCAGGTCGGCTTCAGCACGCGGCCGAGCGGCCTGGTACAGTTTTTCAAACAGCTCCTCGACCGCAGCGGAACTGGGCGCCATTTTACGACGCAGGGACAACTCGGTATGGGTCTTGCACCCCAGCGCTTCTGCGTGATCCCGCCGGAGGGCGAGGATCTGGGGAATGAGCACTGTGTTGTCGCCCTCACCCGAGGTGGCGCGGGTAACGTTGGCGCGGTAGACCTCCTGGCGAAGGGCGCGGTCGAGGCAGGTCATCATGAACGGCCCGTAGGTTGGATGATCCAGTGTGACAGCCCAGGGCCCGCTTTCGGCGGTAGCCTCCGAGTGGCCGTGTTTCCGGGCCCCGGCGGCCATCTGGGCGAGTAGATCGTTTGAGCACCCGGCCAACTGCTGCTTGTCCATCACGATCCGCGCGTAGGCCTTGGTGGCATCCAGGGCGTTGTTGGCGAATCGGGTTTTCAGCTGGGACAGTTTCTGTATCCGTGTAATAAACTGGGTGTGCTCTGGGGTCCCGGGGGTGAGCGCCACGCCGTTCTGCTCCATGGAATTGAGCTGGCGGCGAAGCACCCGCTGACGAACGGGGTCCAGGGCGTTGTAACGATCCGGGTCGTCGCGGAGCATGCGCAGGGCCTCATACAGCGGTTTGGACTGTTCGAGGCGCAGATTGGTGGCCACGCACATGGGCTGAACCTTCTCCACGGCCGCTCGTAGTTCCGGGGTGTTCTTAACGGAATGGAGGTGATGGACCAGATCGTTGATGTGGGCCAGCTGCTCATCGAGATCATCCGTCTGGCCGAACGTGCCCTCCCAAGTCGGCGTCAAATGAAGTTCTCGGGCCGCGAAGGTCTCCTGCACGCGCTTGGTGATTAATTCCAGAGCCGGCACCACATCTTCAGTACGGAAGCTGGCGAAGTTGGGAAAGTCGGCACTAATGTCCAAGAGCGGGTTGGCGCGGATCTCCTCGGCGGTCACGAGGGGCTCGTGGGCCGGGGGCGAAGAGGCGTAGGCGCGGGCGGCCATGGAGGTCGGATGGCGAGGTGTGCGAAGCTGGAAGGGTGAAAGGGTGATAGTAAGCGCAGGGGCTGTCAACAGCGACGAGGGGACGGAAGACGATACGAGAGAGTGGATATGTCGAACTGGGGTCGGACGGGCATTCGCGCAGGTAAATATACCCGGCGATCCGCGGCGGGTCTCCGCCGTGCGCAAGTTAAACCGTGGAAGGGCGTTAAGATAGCGTCGCATAGTGCTCGGTGTATTGTATGCACAGGACGTCAGAGTGCACGAACGGATGTGGCAGTAGCGGTGGCGGTGGTAGGTACTGTGCCACAAAGAGGCGGTCACGCAGGCGGTATTAAGCAAACAAACTGGTTGGGCCAAAGACTTCAGTTCCAGGACTCGTTGATGACAGTCCGATTGTGAAGTGTTGCGATCCGAGCAACGTGATGCGGAGATGGTTCAGAACCAGGAGATTCGTGACCAGGGTGAATGCTAGGCGCTTACTAACAAAATGATCCCGGGATAGGTTGGTGGAATTACGTGGGCTCCGGATCTCTAAACCCCCGTTTCATTGTGAACGGAAGGCAATTGTTGCCTAAAATGGGGAGGAGGCGGAGGCGTAGCCTTTATAGCCCTCGCGTGACAAGAAAAAAAAAGCTAGGTCCTAGAGGAGACCGTGAACCGTAGGGATGATTCGAGTGTGAAGTAGAGGTCCTATATAAGAAGGAAAAGGGGGGGGGGGGCTAAGCCTAGATCGCGAGTCTTTACCAACCCGTCTGACCATATATTCAGCCGGAACGTTGGTCACCTTATGGGTGCCAATAGCCAGTCGCCTGCGCCAAACCTCTACCCTGGTGGGCCCCGGTAAGTCAATAGTCCAGTGCGAAAATCCGAGTTGTCGGTACACATTTGCCTTAGCACGCCATGACCAAAACGGGAAATTGACCGAATAGGGATATGGACACACGCAAGTTTGCCATAGCTTGCGGTGCTGCCCAGACCAGCGACAATGTACAGGTGGTGATCAGCTAGTCGTTCTACATGGGAGTTGCAATTGATACACACAATTGGTGGATTGCAGGCAGCCACCCGTACACCACCATCACAAGAACCCACGAAAGGTGGCACTGGCCTCTCGAGTGACCCGATTTATCCGTACAAGGGCAGGGAGGTCCAACTATGATGGATTTGTACAGGACAGAATCGCAGTACCGGAGGTGGTAGGGTCGACGTCCACTATAGAGTTGAGTGGATTGGGTGGGCTCTTGCAACGGGGAGGTTCAGCCCGAGAGATGTTCGATTGACGAGTAGGCCAAGGAGCAGAAGGTATTGACTGAACAATTAACGAATCAACGTTTACGAGCAGTTCACTGGTTTTAACTATGTGCGTTTTGTGGATGATGAGAACCAGCTTACTGTAGTATGAGGGGCCTGGTTCTGCCTTTTCCCCCACGGTGAGGAGGACCAGGCTTCCAGCCGAGTTGACCTCTAAAATTCCGAAAGTTACTGCCTTGATGATCATGAAGGTGCGGCGGTTCGCAATGGAAGTCCGGTATAGGTGATTTCATCAGGAAGGCCGTATATGATGAAAGGCTGTGGCCTTGGACCGGGGAATCTCTCGATAGGCTCCTCAGCCACACTCTGAAGGCACCGTTATTATCCTCGTTACTCCACGTTAATCGGTAAGAGGCGGAATATATCGATGGTGGTCGGGTCAGCCTTTGTCCTTTTCATCATTAGACTTCTTGGTGCAGCACTCCTCTCCAAGCGGTAAATGTAGGCATTGTGGGTAGAGCCCCCGTGTGGGTCTATACAGAATCAGCGTGGGCAACTAAATATAAGTGGTGGTGGTAGTGAAGTATTCAATACGCTACTCGTCAGGTCGTGTTAACCATAGGTTGGGTGGTCTAATAGATTAGGTCTTGGGGGGCCAGGTTCAAGGTGGTATTAGATTAAGGGCTTTAGAAGGGACATTAAGAAGTCTCGGATAAGGCAGGTCGTGAGGGCGATTGGGCTACCCATAGGAATGATAGCAAAGAGCCGCAAGAAGGTAATAGAGGAGAATCTGCACAGTCTAATGTGTACCTGTCAAGTGTGGTGTTTTTTGGATGGATAAACGTGGGGGAGGGTCAGGTGGTCGCGTCGTTCTTGGGACCGCAGGCTGTTTGGGTTACCACGCCGATATGAAAACTCTATTTCAGTACAGCAAACTGGTAAACGATAATTCACCTATAATGGCCACGGATGATCAGTGCGAAAACGGACTTTAAAGAACTGTAAAACTAGGTACAAGCGATGTCAACTTTTATGCGAGGAGATCAAACCACTCGGTATAGAATTTCGGTGAGTTGTGAGTGCACCAATCACATATAGACAGAAGGCAGTGATGCGATTTGAAGTGTGAGTACTCCAAAGTATATGGAGCAGAGATGTAATGACAAACTGACGGCTAGAAATCATGGTGTAGAAAAGCGGCTGAAAAGTGAGTTGTTATACACGAGCAAAGTATAAATGTAAGCCAAAATGAAGAAAGTGGTAATAAGCAATCTGCTCAGTCGAAAAAAAAAAACTCAGAAGATCAAAAGGCGTAAAATAATAATAATCGGTGATGGATCGCAAACCTAGGTACGCTTTAACGCCTCGATTGCCGCTGCCAAACGCTGGTACTCGGCGAGCAAAATGGCGACCTGGGGCACGGCCACCTCGTCAATATGGCAAGACGCAAAAAAGGGGTCGACGGGAGGCAAAGCTGCAAGGGTACCTGCCGCCAGTTGCTCATCCCTCTCTGGTAGATTCTGCGAACCACGACCGCTGCTACCACCACTGGTAACAGCCGTCGTTGTTCTGTGCCCAGTCCGCCGCGGCAGCTCGGCACTCGACTGGTCGGGCACCGCCGCCGTCATTGCGGTTAATGCGGAAGAACGATGCTTCGGCGAGGTCCGTCGGGGCGGTTCAGTTTGCCGACGAACCAACTGGGCCCGGGGGAGCTCCTTATCAGCCCCTGACATCGTAGTACCACTCGACAAGGGCGACACAGGGGGTGCAAAGCCCAATCTGGTTGCACTCATGGGCGGCGACGAAGGGGACGGGACTAACATGGGCGACCCGTGGTGAGGCTTGGTAGTCTGAATCGGTGGGTCGAGCAGGGCTTGCTCAGATGGCAAGCTACCGTGGGAATCGCTGCCGCCACGGAACCTGCTAAACACCATCCCGTAGACCCCCGAGATGGCCTTGATTCCACCACCCGTCACGTCGCGGATTTCCTTGCCGAAACGATTGGTAAGTGGGTGGTTGGTCAGATAGGACGCCGAGTTAGGCGCTGTCGTAGAAGTATCGACGTCGCTGGTGGGGGGGTCAGACCAGACGGTGCCCTGGCCAGTGGTGGTGAGGGTGGGGGTGGCCGCCGTCGCTGTGGGTGACATCCCGGTGGTCATAAACGAAGCGGGGCGGAGCTGAGACGGTATCCAGGACGATGAAGACGATGGGTCTTGAACTTGGGCCGCCTCAGGTAGAGGTTGATAAGGATTAATGACGGCACTATCGAGCGGCTGTAGCTCCTTCGCGCCTACGTCACCAACTTCACCCTCGTGGTCATCAGCCTTGGTGGTTCGACGGGAGATGGCGGGCGAGAAGCTGAAATTGAGAATATCGGTGTTGGTCACCGGGGTACGTCCGGCTGAGGCGGAAGCGGCGGCCTGCGGGAGAGCTGCCACGGCGGCGGCGACGGCACCCGACCACGCATTGGGCAGCCCACGACGTACGGCCTGAATGGCGCCGGCAATTACACCCTGGGGGAGTGAGTCGGATGTCACCTGAGTCGCCGGCCGGGTGCGGTCACCCGTGGCGGAAGGTGAAGAATTGAAGGCTAGAACTGAGACGGCAGCCGGCGGATCAGACTGCGTGGACGCCGGTGAGGAGGCCGAGGTTGTAAGGTCGGCGTCGAATCGGTGAGTGTCGAGGCCGAGGGCTGGCAAGTCGATACTTTCCAAAAAGGAGACGGCAGCGGCCAAGGTGGTGAGACAATAGGCGGGTATTCCGCTACTCTGGCGCGGTTGGTATAGGTAGTGCTGGATGTAGTGCAAATTGGATACCAGACGCGGCGGGTTGTAGCGGATGACGGTGTAGATGAGCAGCGGCAAGAGGTCGTCAGCGGTCAGGGCGCCGCCCACGGGGGTCGCGAGACGGTCAGTGCCAGGATCAGCATCGGAGGTCGAAGGGGCGGGAAGCGGTGTGGCCTGGGCGGCCTTAGTTAGTACTTGGTGGGCGGCCACGATACATTCCACCTTCTGGATGACACTCCTCTGTTTATCCATGAGCTGGAGGTAGAGCGAGGCCTGGCGGAGGGCCTCCTGGATGAAGGCTGTATAACTCAGGGGCTGGTCCACGGGACAGGTCGGTGCAGGGACGCTGCCATGGCCGGTGGCGGTGGCCGGGTGGCGAGCGAGATCAGCCGGGTCAAACTGGTAAGCCGGAGCGTAGTAGGCACTTTGCGTGAGATCCACGCCCAAATGTGACAGCTGGAGGTCAGCCATATTCAGCGCGGCGATCCGAGATGCCGTAGCCTCGTCCTGCCAATAATCGTTGCGAGCCAACCCTTCGAAGCGAGGGCTGAAAGTGTGCGGGTATGCCAAGGTGGTACACACGTCTTCTATTTCCGACAGCCAGGCTATAGCCAGGGTCTCGACGTCCTCCGATTCGGAAACGATGGGCGTATAGGCTTGCTCGAGTGCCAGGTGAACATCGCCCAAGAACTGCTGGTAATGTTCGGCCACAATTTCTGGGTCGAGTTCCAGACTGGACCTCGGGGTACTGGGTCCCCGATCGGGCGAGCCAGTGCCCCGCCGGGGTGGGGAACTCCCGCTGAAGGTTGAGGCAGCCCAGCGAATGAAGCCTACCAGGAAATTGTCCACGTCACGGAGGACGGCCGCCCACGGGTCTGGGTGGGCCTGCAGCGTCGGGTAGCCGGCCAAGGAGCGTTCATACAGGGCCGCCAGTTCGGCGTGCTGGAAAGGCGTGGCAGTGACGGTGGGGGCGGCCGACAAGCTTACCTGACCCCGCCGTTGGGGCAGGGGCGGCGGAGGTGGCGTGTTTTCCCGTGGCGGGGTCGTTTTAAGTAAAGTAGCGGTAGCCATTGCTTCGTCGTCACTAGCAAGCAGGGCGGCCGTGGCGGAGCGGGGTGAGCCGAGGGGATGGGATACGGTGGCCACCATGCTGTTGTTGCTGTAAGTGCGCCGAGCCGAGGTGCGGCCCTCGGCTGGACTGGGCGGGGTAGAATCCAACCCCAGCGACGACGTGGCACGGACGGTCGATGCCCTATCGAAGGCGGCTGCCATAGTGGTAGGTGGTAAGACGTGGCTGGATTGGGGAGGGGCAGCTCGACTCGTGTACACAGTTTGGTACCTGGCGGAACGCAGTAACTGGCGAAATGAAGCTACGTAAGGGTGGGAGTTGGGAGTGGATGCGAGGCTAAAAAAAGGGCAGCGATGAGCGAGCGTACAGCGAATGAAGACGAGGCGTGGCAGGGCGGTGGGCGTGTCGAGGCAATGCAATGAGAAGCGAGGAGAATGTGAACAGCTAGCAACGTGGCCACAAGCAAGTAAGTAGTGTACAAGCTGAGGGGAGGTGAGGGTGAGATAACCGCTTACAGGGACCAGAGGTGCGAAGGTGGCGGGTCAAGTGCGGTCTACCTGGCGGCATGGGCTGTAAGGGACGGCGGTTACTACGCAAGGGAAACTTTCAGGCCCACGGCCTCGTCCGATAAATACTAGAAATTTGCTATGAATATGCAGGGGGGACGAGCAATGCAAAGGTGGCCGATAGAATGTGGAGGCGAATGAGGCGTCGGAGATTGAAGTAGCGAGACACCTGAGTGGCGGGCGAAGCCGAATATTTATGGACCGACATGGCATGCTCCGCGATAGCACGACGGGTCTGCCGCCATCGTTCTATATTCCCGGCTATTCCCAATCCGCCCATGGCCCGCGCTGACACTGCAAAACCAATGGCTAGGCCCCCGCTACGCCCATCCCACCCATGCCCCGCGCTTTGTCCGGCGAGCGATCATTTCTTTTACGCTCCGAAAGGAGATGGGTTCCGAGAACAAGAGAGGTCGAGGCGCAGCGGCCTTGGCGGGGAGAGGTATCAAATCCGGCAATCCAGCCGGCCGGGTCCCCGTTCCTCCATGTTATGTGAGCTGCAAGGCAGTGGCGCACCGTCGCCACTTCTGCTCGACTCCCTACGCCGTTACGTAGCAAGTCAGGGAACGCTATGCAGACGAGACGGCCCTACTATCACCCCTCCCTGCGAACCAGTCAATAAAGATGGGTATCACATGGAGCGATCACCGGCCACACACTGGCGACTCGGGGTTTTACATCCACGTCACAATGTTGGGTAGTCGTGGCCCGCAGCGAGTGACGGCCCCGGCAATGCGTATGGAAGATGTGACCAACGCACAGGGTCCACCCACTGCCCTCCGCGTGACCGCGACACTGGCCATGTAGGGCGGGGTCCGGCAAAGCTAAACCTAAACAGTCCCATGAGGCCCTGGTGGGTTTCCAGCTAACCCGACAGCGGCCACCCCACACCAAAACACTGATGGTAAGAGTAAAGTGACTGCTCAGACCAGCTTGACGGCTGACAACTAACGAAGCCGTAGGATATGTGAACAAGTATCCCTGGCACCAATTGCTGCTAGGGTTCCCATTTGTACATTGTTAGGCTGGCGCAGGATAATGCAGCGGGGTGGCCTACCACTTGCCGGTCGGGGTCTGATGGGCAAGTGACGTGTGGACGCTTCCTTGTACGCTTACACCATGGGCCTGGTGCTGGTACGCCGACCTAGTGGTGAGCCGACTTGCTGTTCCTGCATCAGGCCATTGCATTCTCCAGACCCCCTTGCCCCGCCCGCAAATACGCAATTGCACGTGGCTTTTCGTCCCCAGGGAATCGCTCAAAGCGTCCCAGCTTAACCCTGGTCGCTATTGTCTCAACTAATGCATCCTGTCCCACCCCTGACCTCAGCCCGCACAGTACAAATACAGTTGCCTCTAGTGTCCATTGCTGTCATGCATCTGGTTCCTGATATTAACACTATCGTCCCTCCCAATTATGAGCAAGGCGGCTGCACCTCAAGCTAGCAGGTCGGCCGGAACGCCTCGCCGCAAGTTCCGAGTCTCCAGCGGTCCCATTGGAAATTTAGGTACAGTCCACCCCCACAGCTTATTATCAAGGACAAGTGTACGGCACCCACCCTCGCTAAGCACACCCGGTGCTCACCTGGGCCACCAGCGGTGGGATGTCTCATTGCACATCCTCTCAGACCTCGCCAGCTCAATGGCACAACCGAGGCGCGCGTCTACACGCAATCATCACCCCCCTGATGGTGACACGGGCTCTTAAGAGCCCCTGCAGGGGAGCGGCCACGGCCAGCCATGCTACCACGGCCCAGACTGCCGTAATGGCTCTGCTAGCTCTGTCGCCTCGCCCTCTCCACTGGTCACCACCGCGCCCTGGGTGCTTTTTTTTTATTTGCTTGCCGCCATTCAGTCCTCCAGGAAGCGTAGCTGCTACCATAAAAATCAACGGGGCAACTCCGCTACATGTGAGCGGCCCTCCCCTCACGACGGGCTGCTAATTAAACGGCTGGGAATAGGCGGACAGATGTCTCCCATACCCCTCACTCAGATTGTCCCGCCAGCCGGTCATCACACACTTCCGCCTACTTGCCTAATGAGGCGCGGCCACCCTTCCTTACTCATCGGGCCA
>JANBPT010000161.1:0-64125 GCA_027575765.1 Tieghemiomyces parasiticus
GAACTTTGCGTTACAGATTCGGACAGCCCTGGTCCGACTGTATATTCCTGAATTCTCCACTTTGTCTCGGAGGTTCTTTAGAGCGCGGGACCGACTTCCAGATATCGGCCCGCTTTACAGATTGTGTGGTGCCGACGCCCGCTTTACCTCTTGAAGGTATCTGACGGGCACGTCAACATTGGGAAAGCAAATACAATAGCCAAGCCCGTTGTGGGGAAGGCTAGGATCAAAGTTTTAAGGTTATACGCCTTATGCAGGGGGATGCAGATCCTTCCCCGCGCACGAGTATAAAAGCGAGCCTGCGCAGTTAGGCAAGGGCTTGCCAGCTATTTTCTCTATTTTGTGATTTTTGGTAAACTTTATTTTTCCTTTATTTTTCAGTATCAATAACCACCCCGTAACCATCCCATACTATTAACACTTCGACGTTAAAGTAAACAAACCCACCTGTTGCCATTTTCCCCCTGATTTGCCGTTGGGCCCAGACCGTTGTCGCGTACGGCCTAACCAAAGACCTCCGCCCAGAGCCGAGCACCACAGATAGCGGTACACAGCACTCAAATATATCAATTGTAATTTTATTTGAAACTGACATTTAGAGACCCTCCTTGATTGCCTATAGAGCTTCAGATACACTATTTTGATCAAAAGTATTATTGTACCAGCAGGAACCGACATTGACCGTCACTCCGTGGCTACAGTATTCCGTGAGTGGTCTTGACCAGAGGGCCCAAGGGTGAGATGAGCTGCTACTCGACTAGGGCTAGGCCTGACGATCATCTCACACGACATTGGACAGTGGAACCTGTTTAACTTACTGGTTCATATTGGAAAATCGCTAGGACACTTGGATATCTGTATAGAACACTCCCCAATGACAAATCACTGGACTGCTAGCAGGTCTACCGTCAAGAAAAGCTCAACAGCTGGCCAGGAGTACCCCTGTGGCTGGAGCATGCCAGTAATCGCATAGTGTGCCTGTGCTAAGTTTATAGGTTGTGGTTTATTAACGTCGTGCAGACGAGTTGCGGGGCGTAGCGAAGAAACAACGCCTTGGATCCTAACTTGCTAGTCGTCGTGACCGGCATTGAGACTGAATTCTGACACGGCTACCTCCTCCTCCCCCTGAACGAAGCCAGGCGACAATTTAGATGATTTCCATGTACCGCTTGCGTTCCCAATCGGTCACCGCGTTCTCCCAAAGCTGCCACTCGTGCTCACGGGTGCGGGCGTAGTGGTTTACAAAGTCGTCACCGAGGACCTGACGAGCGATGGAATCTGGTGCGCGCATAACCTCGACGGCCTCACGCAGATTGCGGCTGAGCCGCAGACCATGCGGGTGGTTGGCGTTCATATCCGCAATGACGCGCGGAGTGCCCTCATTGAGGCCTTCGACACGTAGAACAGTGGGAATTCGACCCTCCTTAGGGTTCATGGCCTGAAGATCAGGCAAAGGTAGACGGTGGAGGCGGTGTCGGATACCCCACAGGCCGCAAGCTAGACAAGCCGCAATGGCCAGGTGGGAGTTAATGTCGGCACCACCGACTCGCATCTCGAGGCGCATGGCCTTACCGGCCGTTATGAGGCGTTCACGATCGACCCCGGTTGACTTGGGAGCATCAGCAGAGATCTCGGGACCAATGACCCGCACGGAGGCGGTGCGTGACTCGAATCCCCAGTTTACATAGACCGGGGCCCAGTATTTACTCACAAAGCGCTTGTAGCTGTTGACAGTCGGGGCCAGGAGGGCCAGGATGCTGGGCAGGCCGACCAATAGGCCAGTGAGGAAGGCGGCGAAGGTGTCACTCATACCTGGGATGCGGTGCGGGTCCTTGGGGCTGGGCCGGGCATCTGGGTCGAAGAAGACGTTGCTCCCGTCGTGGCTGCTGCGCAAGGAGAAGTGCAGGTGGCCGGAGCATCCCGGGAGATCAGTGTAGGGCTTGGCCATGAAGGACGGGATGACACCGTACTTGAGACCGAGCTGCTTGACGGTGGTTTTAAAGAGCACCGCTTGGTCGCCCATCTGCAAACTCGGGGAGTATACCAGCGCGGCCTCCATGACGCCAGGGCCTGGGAGGGGGCGGATGGATAGGAATGATCGGATGGTTAGCAAGCGGCCTCGATGGTTAGAAGAGTGACATTAATCGGTCGTGGCCATGTTCAGCGCTGAGAATATCCTAAAATTTCCTTCACCACCCCCCAGGCCAGCCTACGAATGTGAGCAGAAGGAAGAACAAAAAATCTTACCTGTCTCGGTGTGCAGTCCCTCGATGGGGACGCGGACGGCCTGGCACCGGTCAAAAATGTCGTTGAAGAATTCTTTCTCGAGGCTGGGCCGGAGCAACGAGTAGCCAAAGTTACCTGGGGTCATGGGCTCGAGGCCGACGCCCTCTTTCGCGTGGAGAGTCTGTGGGGTCTCCCGATAGCAGTAGAATTCAAACTCAGCGCCTGATAAGGGCTCGAGGCCCAGGGCCTGGTAATCGTCCACCACCCGGGCCAGTAGGGACCGCGGGCAGAAGCTAAGGGGGCGCCCGCAGCTTTCGTAGAACCGAAGTAAGAAAAACGGAATATTACCCTCAATGCGGCGGTAGGTCGAGAGGTCGGCCTTGGCAACGTAGTCACCGTAGTTCTCCTCGGCCGCGGCGGCGGCGTCGGTCGGCGCGAGAGTCTCGTCGTGCATATCCCACTTGAAGACGACGCTGCAGAAACCTAGTCGGCGGTCAGAGGTGCGGCGACAAGGGGTGACATTGGAAAGGGCAGTGGTTACATTGGGCTGGTCGCTGTCAACAAGTATGCGTCTAGTCTGTCAATGTCAGTTTCGTCATTCCTTCCATATGGCTAGGCCGCGCCGATGTGGCTCGCGGGGACGTCATTTTAATCTTTAGGCCGCCGCCCTTGTCCTCAAGGAAAAGAAAAATAACCTCGCCGAAGTGACCTACCAAAACCGTTCTCCAGACTCGACAGGAACTTGTCCTTGGTGAGGACCTTTCCGCGCAGAATACCATCAATATCAACGCCGGCGACCTGGACCTTGATGTCATTCTCAAGGAGGGCCGTGGCCTCCTCGCGAGTACGGGGAATTGGGTGGGCCATGGTGAGGGGTAGGTGAGCTGGGTAAGTGATCAGGTAAATGGGACGGGCTTGAGGGTGTCTACCCAGCAGAGGGATGAAAGGTGGTGGGTAGGGAATAAGTACAGCAGGCGGTGACGGTATAGAAATGGGTAGCGGTTAGGGACAAGAGAAAGAGAGGACGAAGAGGGGAAACTAGGCCAAGGTCCGGCGGTGAAGTCATATGCTGACCTCGGTGGGCCGCTTGGGACTGGCAGATGTATCGAGACGCAGTAAGAGGCGAGTGATGGTGGGAACGGGGCCAGTGTAACCGCAAGTTAGGGACAGCAACCGCTTGGGAGGCTGGGCGATTAGCACGACCGAATGGCGGCAGGTCGGCAGGCGGCCAAGGCAGTGCTAGCTACCCGACCACAGTCTTACCGTCCAACAGCTCCGTTTGACACGAGCGGAATGTTAGTGTCAGTCAGTTCAGATTCGCCAGGTTGGCTTAAGGGCCCAGAGTGGTTCTCTGCACCACCTCATTCCCCCTTCGACGTGTGGCCTCCCCTGCATCAACGAAATTGTGGCCCCTTATTCGCATGCTGCTGCGTCTTCTCCTTGTAACACTGTCGTTTCGGCAGGGTGGGTAGTATTGATGAATTCATTAAACGAAAAGGAGACAAAACGCGGTGGTGAATCACACGATGCATGGCACAGCAGTGTTCATCTGGAGTCGAGGGGCAGGTCAGAGGGAGATAGAGAAGAACGTTGTGGCCCAGGGGCAGTGGGGCCTAAGAGGACGAAGCGAGGAACTATGAATAAGGCTATGGCAGGGGACTAGAACTAATAGCATAAAGTTGAAATGGGTCAGGTCAACCAGGAAAGGGAAATGTACCGAGACAGGTCAGATCTAATACCAGGCCTGGAGGGGAGTCTTGGAAATATATGGCTTGCTGGCGCCGGAAGGGCAGTTGTAGTTGTTGGTGACTTGGGCGTAGAGGTCATTATACGCATGGATCAGTGTAGCAGCGTCGGCTTCCATCTTTCGCACGGACGGCAGGTCGTAGTTCATGCGCTCGAGGTACTCTTTAGGGATGGGGCTCGGGACCTGGAGACTGCGAGACGCGAGGTTGCTGGGCATCTGCTGGCGGTCGGTGAAGTTGTGGTACAGGATGTCCCAGTGCTGGCGGTAGTTGGCGCCACCGATGGCGAAGATGGGCCGTCCGTTGGTATCAGTGGCCTTGTCCGCTTGGTCAACCGCGGCCGAGGGTAGGTCCTGGGTCAGGGAGGCGGTGTCGTCGCGACGGGAAGGTGGGGCGCGTCTGGGACCAGGTGCGGTCGCATTGGAGGGAACGGGGACACTGGTCGCAATGCCCGTCCCTTGCACCATTGAGCTATCGGAGTAGCGGTAGCAGAGTTGCGGGTTATTCAGGAGCATCACATCGCGGACTCGGACGTTCGGGTACTGCGGC
Source organism: Tieghemiomyces parasiticus (assembly GCA_027575765.1). Classification (NCBI taxonomy): domain Eukaryota; kingdom Fungi; phylum Kickxellomycota; class Dimargaritomycetes; order Dimargaritales; family Dimargaritaceae; genus Tieghemiomyces; species Tieghemiomyces parasiticus. Next base: position 4,521 of record JANBPT010000161.1, read on the forward strand.
AGGGTATCATTAAGCCGTGCCTGGGTGCCGTCCAAATTGGTGCCATTGTAAGCCCACCTGGTAGCCGAGTTTTTGGACTGCCACTCGAACCACAGCTTGTCCAAGAAGGCGTGGTGAAGCCAAAATATGGGATCGTTGGGGCTGGCCATGTCGAACATGTCACCGCCGATAAAGGCATGTACGATGCCGTGTGGGGCGCGTTCGATGGTATTCCACCAGACAGCGTAGTCGTCCGTGTCGCGAGCGGTCTGTTCGAGGTACTCTGGGGGGAAGATGGGCCCCAGGAAGGTGTTATCGTTCCAGTCGCGGTTGAGACAATGCAGGCGGGTGCCGTTCATCTCGTTAAGTACGGTCCACTGGGCGAACACACCGTCGGACACGCAGTGGGTGTCGGGCACGCCATTGTGGCCAAAGGTCGACCACACGGGACTATCGGATGGCCGCCGGGAGTCAATGCTCCAATCCCAATAGGGCAGCGTTACGGATGGGTCAATGGCCTGCAGCTCCACCTCAAAGGCGCGGAGGAATTGGCGGTGGAAAGGGAAGAACACTGGGTGGGTGTGGGCCGCATCCGCCCCGTCCAAGTGGAGCTTAACGAAGTTATCGTACTTGGTGGGGCGGGGGCCCTCGTTCAGCTTGCGGACGGCGTTCACGTACCGGTTGATCTCGCCGTTGTCGAGCTGACGCCACTCCTTGCGCTGATGGATTCTTTTGCAGTGGGACGAGCGCTCATGTGGGTAATGGTTACCTTTAGGGCTCTGGGTGGTCCCAACGGCGACCAGGCAGGTCAAGGCGGCGGCAAAAAGGGAAATCTTCATCGTGGAGAGCTGGCGAGGGGAGATGTAACTTGGGGGAACAGAGTACAGTACCTTAGATATCGTGATCGGGTGCGTATCTCTAATAGGGTAGAGAAGGTTTTGACACGGTTCAAAATTTAGAGATCAATAGGACCGTCCTTGTATCGTGAAAGCAAGCGGAAGGGTGGTTAACCATTCGTCGGACAATATGGGTAGAGGAATTGGATAACGGTGCACAGTTCCGAGAGTGAGCTACAGCGTTTGGTATGCGAAGTCAAATGAAAAAAGACATGGAAGCTAACCAAGTTAGAACTAAGCGAGTGCCAATAAGCGAGCGTGAGTACATCCTGTTAGGGGCGGGGCGCCCCGGACCGAATTTATACTTCGCAATTCGGGTGTGCAGGGGCGAAGGTAAAATCGGAGGGACAATTACCTTCAATCGCAACGTTCCCCCTATCTACCCTTATGCACCAATGGCTCCACTCACTTCTATATCTCCTTAATGTTTGGGAGCAGGGAGTACTAGACTCCGAAAGTGCGTGCGTACAGGTTACCCGGCGGAGGGGTGGGGTAACGTCCCTGAGTAAATGACTGGGTTACGGAGAAAGAGGGGGGTGCCTTCTACCATTGCACAATGCCCCGACCTAAACAGGCCCTAGGAGCCGAGACAATAAGGTGAAACCCCGCACCTTAAGGGTGCCCCTATTGACAGAGCCGGCATCATGGCCCCTTGGTTGCTGAACTACGATGGCCAGGGTATAATGACCCAGTGATGAGGTGTAGTATATGACGCATACCCGCTCACTGTCCCCTGATTAGCCACTGCTGCACGTCTAGCTTCCTTGGCACACGTTGGCTGTCCCCTCTCATTTCTGCATGTCGAGCCGTTTCGCCTTTCAGTACCATGCACAAGAGCCAAGGCGCCAGAGGTTATGCACGTCCCGTAGGCCTTCGTACGTCGCCAAGCAATGGCGGACGACGCGAGGGGTCGACTACTGTGTACATAGCCTCTATTCTCCCCTTCTTTAGGACATTGCTTTGGTACACTCAAGAGACGGTGTGTTTGCTGCTAAACATCGACCATTGTAGGGTCTAGTAGGCGCGGTTGAATGTGCAAATGGGTGGCTTACATAATTTCTGGCCTTGATGCTGTTAAACCTCCTGATTCCTTCGTTTCGTTCCACCCGGCAACTGTCCTATCAACGTGCCCTCCTTACCAACACTTACTGGACCGTTGGGTGGTAGCATATCCAAGCGGCCTTCGACATTCCCCCTTCTTCCTGGGCGGTAGCCACACGCCCAACTGCAACCGTTGGTCGCACTTCACCAGATGGACCTAACGTCAACGGCACATAGTATTGAGTGGTCAACCCATAGGGATTGGGCAAGGTTCAGAGCCACACACAACAACATTGGAGCCTCATTTAAACAGCAACATTGGTACGAGGCCCTACATTTTTCACCCAGGTCGGGGGCAGGATGAGTTTCGAGCCTCCCGCGCGGAATTTTCATCGCGCGTTGGTCCGAAACACCGACGCTCGCGCTTTACTGGGTGCCCCTTAACCTCTGCGCTGAGACCTAGACAATAAAATACTCCGATCGGCTGGCTTGGCCTACTCCACCTCGCATAGGTACGACCAGGGGCAGTTCTAGGGGCAATGTAAATGGTCCGAGCATGTTAGTGCAAGCTGTAAGCCCCGTTGATTTTACTTGATGGGCAGGATTACTCTGTAGTATCATCCATATCGTTTTAGCGATTACCAAATAGAAATTCGCTTGTTTGTAAGGCCCGCAGAGCATCCAGCTCTTATTAATTTTTCCAGAATAGTTGCTCACGGCTCTTCGACCCGGACCACCACTTATGGGTGGGGCGGAGGCTGTAGTATAGTTTACAAAATGGTGGCTCCGGGCGCCGCACAGGTAAAGCATGGCGCTACGCCCTCATCCGATAGCCATCTCCCACGTTGCCCCTGTTAGACGCCTCCAGGTTAATTAGCTCTGCAACGGGGACCTAGCCTAACGATGGTACTCCCATGCGCTAAGTGCATACTTATTATTAAGAAGGAGAAGGGGGTAGGCGTGTCGAAGCCATGTCATCTGTATGGCGCTGACGTGGGAAGCAATAAGTTTTACAGTCCGTGGCTTCAGTTCGCCGCGTTCATTCTATGTATGGCGCCATGCTCCTTATCCTTTGTATGAAGATCAAGGTTTCCATGCAGCGCGCCCCGGGTCGCTCTAAAAATACCTGTGACGGGTAATAGACACGCGGTGGCTACTGGTGAATGTCGTCTGCACTAGATGGTACACATCCAAGGACACCGGGTCCAGTATTCCCGAAGGCGTTACGTGATGCACTACGGGACCCTCTAACATTGTATTACGAAGACTTGAAATGACACCTTCCTCCTCTTCCATCGAAATATCCTTGAAACAAATTACTTTGGCCCTGCCTAGACTTATGCGTCGCTCTAAGTGGTATTACCCCCATCGGTCCAACTGTTACCCGATCGAAAGTTTACTGGCTATGCATTTTATCAGTGCCTGTCCGATGCTGTAAACCCTTGTCAGCCCCTTACCAGCTCTGTTATGCAGGCCCAATCGAAAGGCCTAAGAACAGGCCGTGGTAATCCGAGACCCTAAGGGCCGCTTCATTTCAAGATAGTCGCAAGGTAGAAATAGTCCCTAATGGCTTAGGGTCATGGGCTTATATAGCCGGGAGATGCGTTTGCAGTCGGACTTCAGTTTGCTGGATTTCGGCGGGGAGTCGCAAGGAGTTGGCGAGATTTCGTGAATCCCCAAAACCAGCCAATTGTTGGCGCGGTCGTTTCTGCAAGGCGTCATGGTGGCTTGCAGGATCCTGCCGCCGTCGGCCTTTGGATACTGACTGCAGGTCATGAGACTTTTGAGGATTATCGTCACTAACCGAGCCCGCTGGCGGAGCAGCGAAAGTGAGGGGCAGGCGTTCTCCATCCCACCTTTTGCACCACTATCCACCCAAAATGCCTTGAGTTTAATCGTGCTCCACTTTCTACTTCTTGGACTGGCTTCTTTACTCTGAGCTTCGCCACGGGCGGTAGTTTCACTATTTTAAGCTTACTTTGCGAGCCCTGTCGGAGCCTGGTACCTCCAAAAAGTCGGGGAGGGGAGGGCCCTCCGTACTAAGGTAGAGCTATATATCCGCAAAAGGGCTGTTATTTATATTTTTATCCGTGTCATCTGACAATTAAAGCGTCCCCGGCCTCACAAGGTCACTTACCTGTCACGAGCTTCCGTTCTGGTTGGTAAGTGAAGATTATACGAGCGGAAGCATCGCTCTTCGTGAGGGGCGATCGCAGCCCCCATGTCATAGGAAAAGGTTACCGAGAAGAAATTAAAGACTAAAAGTCAGTGAATTAAAAGACGAAAGAACTGAGCGGCTTACTAAAACCGGAATGTGTTAAGCGGGGAGAGTTAGTTGATTGCGTGATAGATGTCTTTTATTGCGAAGTGACCTCGAAGGGTCTTTCATACTTGAAAGATGTACAGCATCCTTCGTAGCAGTTACTGCTGGGATTAGGAGGAACCCCAAAGGCCGACAGTGTGAGGCGGGGCTAGCACCTAGGCGGAATATCAAGACAGCTGTGAGGCTTCCGGATCAACAAGGTGAGCAGATTGATGGAAAGTAGGTCCTAAAAGGATAATGTGCACGTCGAATAAGAGAAGAGAAGTAGGGAAAGTGGACGGAGGTGTCACAATTGATCGGATCAGTAGTTTTGGGCATGACACCTAACGAGTGAAAGCATTACACCTTGACTCCAGCCAATCAATGAGACCCATCGCGTTTAAAGCCAAGAGCAAAAAAAAAGTTAAATCTGGCACTGTACCACTATGCATAGTGTTGCTGGTAGGCATCCTCGAACTCACTCAGGGCTGGAGTTTCGCGCAATTCACTCCTTCACATTGCCCCAGAGCTGCATCCCATGACGGTGATCTTTTCAAGTTGCTAGATATTCTACCACTACCCATTTGCATTTCGCCTTCATACCGCTCTCTGTACAGTATGGAATTTACAAAGCGTAAGCGCACGCTGCCCGAGGTCGTGTCTTTCAATAACCCGCTAGGTGACGGCGATCAGGGTCTGCGGCGTCCGCTGGCTGGCGGCAGCAAGTCCGAGTACAAGCAATTTATGGTAGGTGTTGAATTTGTTACGGGAATCAGTGAATGCAACAAAACCAGGATGGTCCAATTATCTCGGTCCACCCAAACGAATTCCTCAAGGGATGCACTTAGATGTCTTAACCCATTCACCATTACTCTGGTACCTGATGCTTTCCACCCACAGTCTTCGAAAATTTCGAAGCTAAAGGGCGAGGCCCAGACCCCCGCCGTACCCCTAACCCGAAAAGAGGCGGACGAAGAAGCGTAAGAACATCTCTAAACCTCCAGGCCGTTGGTAGTTGAGGCATCCGAGCTACCCTTGGGTATCCACTTTAAATGTTCCAAGGGCTGCGCTCCATTTAGGCGCAGGGTTTCCAACTAGAAACCTCTGGGCAAGTACGCCGGACCCCTCCCGACACATACTAATCTACCTCCGAACCGCTACCCCCACAATATACTTCGTGACTGGACCATGCCGTTAGCATCAATCTCCTCAAAGATCGCGAGCTAGATTCCATTCTGAAGGACCCCCAGTTGATCCGCAAGTGTATTGAGGAGAGCGTACCAGGGAACCCACGGAAGAAGGCTATCAAGGAGCGCTTAGTCGACATGGGGGTCCGCAAGGCCCGGTTGAGCCGTTTGCCCAACCACCGGTACCGCGAAGTGACTAACAAGCGCTATACCGGGTACAAGAAGGAGCTCGAAGTGGTAAGTGTTATTGGACTGGTATTTTCCTTTTAGTTTGCTGCCCGACCCGGTCCTCTTTCGGACTTAACACAGCTATACATATTCATGCTGCCATGGGCATCAACTACCAAGCGACCTGTCAACGTGAACTCTACGGTTCAATATCTAACCCCTCCCCTTCAAATGCATTATGTATCGCCCCGGCCCAACCGCCCCGCGATCTGCCGTCGAATTCCTCTGCTCCTGCTACCAGGCGCGAGAGTCAGGAAACTATACCAAGGCTCTACACGACCAGTTACAGAAGAAGCACCACATCAAACCCAAAGTCAAATCCCAGCCCAAGGTGCAGCCCCGGGTACACAACACCAACGTGCAGGAACGGTCGGGCGAACTGCGGGTATCAAAGGATTTCATCAACAGTATCAATGGTAGCGGCCATTAGCCTTGCTCCGGCATCAAATACCACTACACCTCAGGAGCCCAGAGAGCGGTGGATTATTTTTTATCTGTAGGAATATACCTAAAATAACTTAAATTTACGACGGGCATCATACCCAAACTTGCCACTACCCGAGGGAAGCTGGTGCACACCTTAAACTACTGACAGGTAGGACAGGCTAGTGGCCGGGTTAGGCGGGCCAAAATGGGGGGGGGTAGTCGTGGATTTCATCGGACGGAAACTGCGGGACGATAGAACAGAGCGAGGAGAGTAGGGCGACTCCCCCATTTCTAAGCGCGGGCTGAGTCTTTAGTGAACGCCCCGAACGGCCTCGTAGATGGACCTGGCCACGGGGGCGTTATCCAGATGGTGGCGAGCACCACCAAGGAAAAAGAGACAGTGGCGGTAGAAGGCGGAGAAACCAGGGAAGGTGGCGAAGGCGTACAGACCCAGGGAAGTGACGGTACAGATGGTCCAGCAGATGGCGCGGCTCATGCGCCAGTCGGCGAGGTAGGCGAAGGTGTGCACAACTCGAGCACCGGCATGGAGAAGGGCAAAACTGTTACAGACGTGGACAGGAACTCCAGTGACGTAGGCCAGGATGACGGCGCTGGCGAAGAGCGAGAAGGTCTCTATGGCGTTAACGTGAGCACCGTGAGCACGGCTGGCGATACCGGTCAGGTGGGCTTTCTGCAGGCGGGGTTCGGCAATTTCAACGCCCTTATCCTTATTGGCAATGCCAATCACGTAGCTGGATAGGAGGGCGGTAGCGGAGAAGGACCAGAAGGCCGTGAAGGCCAGCGCCAGCAACGAAATGTGCTCGACCGGCGTCAGAAACTCCAAAAAGTACTGGATCGGGGCCAGCAGGCCGTAGTTCTCGACTATCGCGATACCGACAACCACCCCGGCGGTGATCAGGAGCGTCGTCTGCATTAACTGGCCGACTGAGATGGCCGTCCGGGGGACGCTGGAAACAGCCTTGCTCTTGGGCGGCATAATAGGCTATGGAGAAGGTTTGGATGGGGTGAAGAATGTGAAGAATTTAGGACTTAAATAGTCAAGATTACGTATGCAAGGGGAGGGGGTTCAAGGCCAATTGGAATAAAAATAAGGGAAAAAACAAGGCCCTAAAGGTGTGACTGTACTAGTAGGCTTATATATCAGCGGATGCAATCTGATCGTGACCGGAGCCGATGGTCGCGACGCGTTCTAGCCACGCGGGTTAGGTCAACGTAGGCGGCGGGTTGATGTGGTTGCCACTCAAGCGGGGAGGGCTGGGCTTGTCTCCTCTGCAAAGTCTATAGGTGGGCTGAACAGGGGAGGGCTTTGCCGCCTCCGAGGTTAGAACAACCCAAAGTGAAACCGCAGGCTGAATGGGGCGCCCCTTCCCGCCTTCTCCTCACCTCGCTACAAGTCGCCCGGTTGAAAGCTAGGGCGCCCGCTGCCGCTTTTGGTACCTAACATCCATCGTAAGGGGACGGCGAGAGGTCAGAAGTAAAAAAAAAAGAAACGGAGCACGACGCTGATGTCAGTAAGCGAGGGCTGATAGGTCCCTTTGGCTGCAATACACTGAGATGTGCGGGCGCAGTCGTGGGCGGCCAGGGTGATGAACTCCAACCTTGGCATGCGCCCACTTGTGGACCTTTAGGCAGCGTACCCCGCCCTAACCTATGTAATTACGTAGCAAGCTTTTGGAGATTAGATAGAGCTTGGGCCGCTAGCTAGGCTTGCCCCTCAATACTTAAAAGTGGAAGTGACACGTAAGGGCGGCCTTGAGTTGATCATGTATTAGATCTGGTGGACCACCGCTATAAACTTATCCTTGGGCCGGATAGTGGCAGACGTTGGTAGTACGTCGATCCGAATACGTTCAATAATAAGCCCTGGGTACCTCTCTTGGCGGGACCAAGGTGTGCGGTTGAAAGTTTCAAAGTGGACCATGCTGAACCTGTTGGTTTGATCGGAAATTTAACCGAAAAAAACCGAAGCAGGACGAATACTTTAATGAAATGAATCGAAACATAATAGTTCCTATAACAGGATGTCCCGGCACCAACTATGAACCCCTCAGCATTAGATATCGGCAAGTGGACCAGCACTCACAATCAGCGCCCTACCTCAACACTATGTCTGCTTTTCTTGAAAAAAAGCACCATCCCCATCCGACACTGCTGACCCTTTAATTCGCATCGTAGGCTTACATTTAATTCAACGCCCTTCAGGGGTCCGATTAAGGTGATAAGGTGACACGATATGAATTGCAACGGGGGGTCAGACTTACAAGAGTGCAATGGAAGTTCGCATGCCACCAACTCCCACCACCATGACTGTACTTCGTTTCCGCTTTCCCGGGAGAAGGTGGCCACCAAAACCTGAGAGGTAAGGGTGGCGATTCCCCTCCCAAAAGGGACGTATTCCCGACATGTTCTCTACTCAAGTTTCCTTCCGTGAGTTCGCACTGCTGCAGTAGACTGAAAATGCCATACGTCCTTCGAAGGTTACCCTATGGTCGATGTGAAACAGCCAATCTTAGCACAGTAAGGTACTACCACTGGCCCTTCCCTGGTCGGTTCATTGCCTCTCAATTCCCCCCTTACATCCAAAACCCAACAATCGCATTGTTCAACCCTCCCCCCCTGTCCTCGCCCCTTAAGCAATAGCACTATACTTGATGTCGAAAAAAAAATAGCGAAGGATTGAGGGTAGACACCGCAAGTGAACATTGCAGTGGCATTCACAAGTATGGTTATATTGGCGCCGTCGGACGTTCGGTGTTAGCGGCCTCTGCAGCCCGCCCCTGACCTCCATGGACTACCACATGGTAATACTCTGAAAATCAGTTGTGTCAGGATCGCTCACCGCGGGTACGGTGTGTAATGGAGGTGGGACGGCCACCGGCGGCAGCGGGGAGGGGAGGGAAGGGGTAGAGGGAGGCAACGTCTGCATATGAGTATGGCGGTGGGAGTCTAGCTGACCGCTTCAGCCCCCCTCTGCCCACGTCACCAAGTACTTGCGAGCAACTTGGCCAGGCTACCGGGGCGGGAGACCTAAGCTGGCGTAGACGGATGAGTGTAAAGGTAGCGGAGACGATATCTGTAGGTTGTATATGTCTAGATCCGTACCGGGCTCCACGTGAACCTATCTTTTGGGTGCCTAGATCATGGGCCCAGTTGGTAGAAGTTGGTGTTGTTTGCACAGAGGTTGAGATGACATTCCAATTGAGGACCCCTTTTGGTTGACCAAACACTTGATACACTGCATAAAATAAATTGACATAGATTACATGCAGATGTATGAAGGTCAAGGTAGTGTTAGGTGCTGGCAAAAAAAAATTAGGTCATTTGATTGTCCAGCTGGGATGGTGAAAGTACTGGGCGCACGCTGAACCTGATTCCTAGACTTCGGAGTTAGCAACTCCCCTACCACTGCTGCTTATCGTAAACGTTTAACCGGGCGAACCAGCGGAGATGGCACCTGCACACCCCCTTTTCTTCTTCCTATCTTATTTATTTACTAAGGCTATGGTGCAACGGACAATATTGAGGCAACGTGTGAAAAGAAGGATGATTCAATCGTGCGGTCGGCATACTAGTTATAGAACCGGCTAATGGTACTTCCAGGGCTCTTCAATGGTACAGTAAGCAGCTGCTCATTTTCTTCGTCATCCTTGACCCAATAGATCAGGTACAATATATAAAGCCGTCCCTCCTTTCATGTGATCGCATCTTGATGACGGAGTTGGTATGCCATCGACTGAGCGACCTGGTTGGTATGTATACGCTTTAGAAAACACCTGAATAGAAGACGCACTGTATGTTGACCGATGTAACTTTGGATTAACGATGCATCTTTGGCCTAAGCATGGTGATAGAGCCGTCGACTAGGTTACGGTTGCACTGAAGGAGTACCCTGAGATACGGACTTGGGAAGTGATTCCGACGGCATAGTCCAATACTAAGTCTGGCCGTTTAATTTATATAGACTAGGCATGCCACCGCATACCGAGCAAGGGTGGTCAATAACTAGATGAGTTGGATCATTTGACCCATGTTTCAAGTTAAAAACTCGCCTAAAGCAACAGGGTTTCATATCGAAATCACGTTGAGTATAATGCTATACGGCCGTGGAACGAAAACGATAATGGGATGACGGTGATGAGCACTCTATATGAATCCGCTAAAATGTAGCCAAATAACATTGGATTGGCTATAAATCCGGGTGATTATTGAGCCGACCCAACATTACCACAATCCCCGATTAGCTTCATTATTCTACATGCACGGTGGCACATGAGCCAGTTGGTACGGAGCGTTAGCACGGCCCAGTAAGCCTCACCTCCCTCCTCCCTACCTACACCGTTACATATTTCGACAACTAAAGTATCCTACATCATCATAGTTACTAAGGACAAATCGGTTCTAATGGCAGTATGTACAGGATACTATCACCCCCCCCTAGCCCGCCGTTTTACCGTTGAAGCCAAGTGGCGGCTCCAAGGTCTTCCTCCGAGAAGACGGTCAGATGGCTTTGGGATACCGTTGTTCTGAACGAATAGGCGGAGCGGATACGGCCTGATATCATAGCAAAACAGTGGCTGCACCTCACGCTACGATATGCTGTCGGTCGGACTTTTTTAGTTTTTTTTTTGCTCCGTTGGGCCTTGGCATGTTGTGCGGGATTACTGCTGGGCTAGAACATGGTCAAGGAATATACGGTACCCAACGGTGGCTAGCCAGGCTGTGTTAGCCTTGCGTATGTCGGTTAACACACATGCGCGCAGTCACGTCCAAACACATCTCGGCTCGGGCCGTCTTGGCTTTTGGTTCTATTTTCCGCGCGCTGTCAGAATACGAAAGATACCCTACTTGGCACTAGCTGCTCCAGACATCTGAGTGTCGTGTGGACGCGTTTCTCCTCTTGAGTGTCTATGACGCACATGGGATCTGAATAAGGAAACTAAATCCCCACAGCGGGCTATGGTGTTCGCGCGGAACCTGTAGAGTGTGGAAGTGAGGGGAGGGGAAGGTGAGTGCAAACCTATATCTTCTGCTGCTAACCTCCTCCCTCACGTGTATCTAGTCACCGCCTTCAAATTGTATTTCCCTGTGTCTCAATCTACCCTTTCGGTGTCCCCCTCTGTTACTTTTTTTAGGGGGGGGGTCATTTTCGGGGTAGGTAAGCAGTGGCCTTAGCAGCGATGTGCATGTGCCCACGCGACGCCACCCTATTTCGTCGCACCCCTTTCTCTTAACTTTCCACCCTGTTTTATCATTGCCAGACCCTCTGGTCTTCCTCCGCAAGACAGCCTTTGCCGACAAGAGACAGGTTGCCAATATTATTATTATTTCACTCCAAGGGTGTCTTGAACTGGACCGTCGCATCTAATCCTCATCAGCTGGGCAACTTAAGGATTACCCTACGTCAACAATAGAGGGTAATCCAGTCAGATGGAAGGTGGCGTGGTCGGTCCTATAAGTGTAATACAATGCGCTTCATCTTGCCCTGTGCTCAGCTTCTAATCCAAGATACCCAGCTGATGTAATGAGGTTACAGCGATCAGTGCGCCTTTGGGGCATTAACTTCAGACCAGAATCAAAGGAAAAGTAGCCTTGCATAATTAGCAATTGGGTTTTATAGCTGCAACTCGCCAAGTTCGCCTTCAGAAATTCGCAATAGGCCTCGCTAAAGTGGAAATCTCTACCCGCCCGCCCAACCCTGCAACGGAAGGCAAGTCCCCAGGCATTATAGACGTACAGGAGCTGATCATTGAGACAATAAGTTATACTGCCCGATACTGGTCGATTGAGCCAACCCATTAGTGGATTGTATCGGAACCATTATACATCGCAAAGACGGAAGGGATCGCCCAGCCCCTCTCATATCAGAACAACAACAACGGCCCGCCCATGAGGGCATTTCCCTCCGAAAACCGTTTCATCCACAATCTTTGCACTGATTTGACGTGATTAGTACAGTGGTTCGGCGCTTTAGTTGAGGTTTTTTTTTCCTTTGAGGTGCCGATCCTCCCCTTTCAGAGGAAACTAACCCCGCTAGCAAGGAGGTGAGAAGATATGTTTCAAATTCTTGGAAACCCTCCACCACCGCCTTCGTAGCTACAGCTTCCAAACGAAAATGCTTACCGCATTAGGTGTGGGAAGTGTAAAACTCTAGTTGACAATGTGATCACATTGGGCCACTACGATATCCCCGTTTGGGACGTGACTTACATTGGTCGCCCTGACTGATGGTGGCCAAGGAAGATTCGACACGGGATACGTCCACGCGTTGATGTCAGATATGTCAACGAAAGGTCTGCTGGGGCACGGCCCAAAAAAATAATTACTGCGCCGCCGCTGGTAACACGGGCGGTTGAGTTGAGCATAGGGTGGGCTTTCATAGCTCTGTGGTGCGTAGGGGTGATAAAAGTGTATGGGATACGTGGTGGCGGCGCGGTCCCTAAAGATGCGGTCGGTCTGCAACCTAACTCCTGCTGCTCACAGTATAGCCGGGTACCACCGCCCACAAAAGGATGGACCTGGTTTCAGAGCTAGAGAACGTACGCGATGGCGAATATTGATAGGCCATCGCTGCTTGATCGGCCCTGGGGTGTCACGGCCGCTTGACACTGGTGAGGTCGGCTTAATGCACATGTGTGGTTACGCTGCCTCGACGCCCTTCAGTTCTCCCCACTGCAAAAAGGCTGAGCCGACAATGTGCTATCCTCGCCATCGCGAGGTGGGGCGGACCAAACGATGGCCCTAGCTCACTCAATGATGGGCCTGATGTGGAGTGCCTCCAGCCAGAAGAACTTAAGCTTATTGGATGCCGGACGGTGGCCTGACTGAGTGGGTGATCCCAATGCTGGCCACACCCTTTTTTTATTTTATTTTTCCATTCCGAACCACCGTGGTAGTGCCGCTGTCCCAACCATGGCCCTGGCCAGCGGTTAGGATATCACCTGACCCACCCTCTTGCTCGGTTCCATGTCTTCACCCCCCCCTAGCGACACTTGTATGACCCCTCCCCTCCGCCCAATACGCCACCCTCGGCTTCGGCGCCCGATGATGTAAGATAGAAAAACAACTAGTAAATAACAACCAGCGTGATGGTCATACCGACTAGAGCAGGGAACAAAAAACGAACCATACCACATGGTGTGTTAAGGCAGAGAGCTAGAGTGAAATAATGAGTGAGAAAAAAATAATAATGATCATGACAACCAATCCATGTGACCAATCTCCGTAGCGCCCTGTCCAAATATGGTAACGCGGAGGTAGCAAGGCGAGAACGAGGGTGGTCGAGAAACGTAGAGGCAGGGTGGAGAGGGCGATTATAGGTTGAAAATAGTGATGGTGGAGGTCTGTGTCGATTCCGAATTGGAGGCTAGAGGCTACGGGGAAGGACGGACGGGGGACGAGAAGGGGAGGTGGCTTCTCGAGTAACTGTGGCGCTCGAGGGAGACGGGCCGTTTATCAAAACCCTAGATTGTTACACACGAGTGGGAGGAAGGGACCCATCCCACCCTCCTTTCGACGTAGCGGCTGGCCGCTTGAGCAAGGAAGCACTGCCGCATATCAACGATTGGGAGAAAGGGTTGGCCACCCGCCATTCAAGCGCAATTATGCTGCTACTCATCTTACCCACGCCTTAGTCAACAAAAACAGCACCCAGGCGCGTAAAAATGGCACCGTCCCTCCCCTTCACGGTTTAGGAACGGGCCACTTAAGCTACCCCACCATCGCTGCCACTCGCTTTAATGGCTCCCACTGGGGTCGAACGGGTATCTATTTGTTTACGTTGGCAGGGGAAGGCGTTCCACGGCTATTCAGATGGTCAATCACCGCAGCTGTCCGAGGTTGACGCTGATTGGGCCATTAGTCCGAGGATGGGTCGGGGTGCAGTGGCCTGTCTTGGAGTGAGCTCCAAAGCAGGTGCTAATAGCTATATCAGTCCTGAAACCAGTATTTGAGCACCAAGGCGGCGCCGGCACTACGTGCTATGCTGACCATAAGTAGTGTCGGCCTAGCGTTTGATTCTTAGCCGCCGTTTTGTCCCTTTTACCCCCAAAATCCGTCAGTCTGAACCGATTTGGCCGCGATATTGCAGCTGGACCAACGGGAAGACTCTGTCACCAGTGGTGCTGGGAACCGCACAGCGACAAAGTGTGGTGCCCAAATAGGACGCCATGTCGTTGGCTGAAGCGGGTACAGCGGTCTGGGGCAATGCCATATTGGCATTCCCCCCTCTCCTGATGGTATCCTTTCATGTAAGTGGCTCAAGTGGGGGATCGTAAAAAAAACCCCCTTTGCCCTCCCCCAGGCCGGGGTATATACCGAAGGGAAGCAGGCAACGTGTGGTGAAACGGGCCGATTCGAGACTATCCGGAGGGGAAGGAAGCGGTCAAGTCGGATACCCTTGTGTAACTGGTGCAAGTCACAACGGACCGCCGTGGCTATCTCCCCATGAACATCCCTCCCTCCCCCGAGGGCATAGAGGCTTGAGAAGAAAACGTGGACTCGCTACCCCCTGCACCCAATGTACAGCTGGATACCGACCAACGTGTTTACAGTTTTACTCACCGCCCCGCACATAGTTAGGCGGATAAAAAAAATATACGATGCAGAAGGAAACCCTCCTTTTATCCAACCATGACCCCACGATAGCCCCCCCCTTCCCCGCCCAAGAAGCAGTCCGGTAAGAAAGGGGTGCAGTTGTCGGCAGAGAGTGGCCAGCAGGACATTTGCACCCTCGCTGCAGAACGTTCGATAGAAGGCGAGCGGGCATAAAAAGGGGCTGCTACCGTCATAGGAGTAGAAAAGGAGGGAGGATAGCGGGTGCGGAAGGCGAGGTGGTGGAAGTGTTTGAGCTGCATGGTGGCCACGGATTGGCTAACGTGCCATCCTCTGCCCGGCCATTGATATCCCGACGGCCCCGGAGGACTCGGATACATAGCCCATCTAGATATATGATAATCATCAGGTCCTTTAATTAGCATCATGTGGTCTTGATTTATGAACTGCGGAGACAAGGTCCCTGAAGGCTGACATTCATACCGACGCCAATTATTATGCACCATGGAACACTAACTCGTTGAACGTATCCGCTAGCCTCTATCCATCTCGTCTAGTCACAGTGACAAGGCTATTATCTTTCCGACATCTACAAGGTCCCTCGGGCGCCCCTGCCCCTGAAGTCCCTCACCTTCGGTTTCACCCTAGTCCTTGCACGGGGCGTTTTGTGGTCATTTGGGAAATCGATCGGAAATGGGATCCCGAACAGCTGATATGAGGGCTGGCCAGATGACGGTATCGGTCTCACAGTAAAGGTGGATAGAACAAGATTTGATGCACCAGGTGAGCGTCGATGGCCCGCTTTTCAAAATAATAATAATAATAGTAACCCCCCCCGGGCCGAGGTGTGGGATGGTCAGGGGGGAGAATGCTCCATCATACGTTTTAGTAGAATTGTAACGGGATTCCCGGACGTTTGGAAGCCTGTCCCTGTTACGCTCATAGCTAGCCTGCTAATAGTTGATACATAGGCGGGACTGCGTTTGATGGAAGGGGGTCCACGTCTTCTACAGTTAAGCGTATGGCAAGAGTTGGCCATCGTCCGCATGTCGCCGCCGGCCTGGACTGCCAAGCAGATACACTTAATTAAAGAACTGTGACATATAAATTGAATTATAGTAGGATACCTGGGTGCGTTTAGCTGCCGCGGCTACCCACGCGTGGCTGCGCCGGAACTGTAGGACCAGAGAGCCTCCAGGCCAATTACTCTACCATAGGATGAGTATCATCCTCTGCATACCTGTGACATCAACCCCTTTTATTATCAGATTTATCACCCAATTCACCTGACCTAACCCAGCAGACTGATCGCATCGACTGTGGACATTGACGATCCACTATAATGAATGTTCGCCAAGGCTTTCGTGGTCTCAAATCAATTATGGGGATTGATTTTTTCTGAAGGGGCTAGTTATCGAGTACTAGACATGAGGTGATTAGAGGAATAGTTACACCGCTGTATCCTGTCCTATTCGCTATCGGCCCTTCACCACCATCATCCCTCTCTCTCCTTCCTATGCATGTCTGTAGGCTAAATGGAAGGTTCGAAATTCAGGGACGTTCCAGCCGGCCCCCTTATCGACGGTCTCCCTCATCATCCCCTATTACAACCCTTTTATGGACTGGCTTGCGGGGAGTGAGGGTTATAGTGTGACCATGTGACCGAACGTTGGTTGCAAGTAAGTGCGACGGGAAGGGGCGGTGATGGGATTACGCACAGTCTGACGAAGCCGCAGGAAACGGACTGTACGCTCGGCCGTACCTACACGTAGAGACCTCACTTAGCCAGCTGGTGCCATGCCAAGAATGTGCACATGTCCATGCTTAAGAGACTGTAAGAGGAAGGAGTCAAGTGCCGGTGCCATGTACGACGCGGAGGCGTTTGTGGCCACGATGGCCTGGCCAATAATTGTCAATGTGCCCCCCCCTCCCTTCCTTCCTGGTGGCACATAACCGTCATCGTGTTGGCGCCGCCTGCAAAGTGGGGTAGGCGGAGTTTGAATCGTTCGCGTTGGGCTCTCTTTCGACCTCCACCTTTCCCTGCTGGCATTGACCTCCCTTCCAAGCGACTGCTCTCCCGCGACATGATTTCCGGGCCTTATTCACCATCGTCCTCATTCATTTTGCTGGAGAACATGGGTATTATCCGACCCGGCGAAACTGTGAAGAAAAAACACACACACACAACTAAAGTAAACGAGGCAGCAAAGGTGAATGCCATGATGAATGAAAATCTTTGCCGAACGCCACTCGGCCTTCCATCATCAGTCTCTATAGAGATAATTCCCGCTCAGCAATGGTGGGGTAAAGAGAGACTAATTAACCAGACGGAAATCAGCGCATTCGGGTCAGCCGTAATGGGCCGTGGTTTGACCAACTCCCCTCCCTTTACGGACGGCTCCGGCTGACGGCTAGCTTTGCCTATTCATCAGGTAACGGGCATCTCTGGAGGATTCCCCGTCAGATCGAGGGCCCGGATTAGGCACTGATAGGGCTGGGAGTTAAAGAAGGGTGTCCATGTGGAAAGATGTGGGTCTGCAGGGTGAGTGCTGCAGCTCGGAAGTGGGCGTGGTTACAGTCCGAAGCATAGGGATTTAAATGTCACGACAATTGTAAAAAAAATATATATGGATTGTGGTGAAACCGCCTATGACGCGATGACTTTTCCAGTGGTCCAGCCTCCCACTAATCAGCCTGGCCATCCCCCAGTGATTCTTACTTAAAACCCCCCGCCGAATACGAGACGAAAACTGCATCATAACGGCCTCTATTGTTTTCCTATCCGCTCTGTGACCAGCTTACTTATCTTACGCCCCCGCTCTGTGGCCTTTCCTGGCTAGCCGCTTCACCAGCTTTAAAACCGCCTCGGAATCACCTGACCCTACCCTTAACCCACGTTACTTCGACCTTCACCCAAGCGCTCGGAAAGTTGCGATCTGTCTTGACCATCTTGCATCCACCTGTTTTCGCCACCGACGTAAGCATCCACGTGTACAAGGTAGGTTCTGGGGTGTGGAAGGGCAATGAAAACGGAGAGCATCAGCCAGATTGAGTGGAGAAGTAGGGTGGACGGCCATTTGACCTTTGATTGACGGTTTGCGGTCCGGCGAAGGCGCCTGGCCCCCCTGTGTGTATCCGGTAATACCGCATGGAACTAGGGCGAGAAGGGGGGCGGAGGGAAGAACGCTTCGTCGCCCTCTAGTGGAACTCTGTACGAGAGAGACATCCCTCCCCTCCCCACACATTCTACAAGCCAACTGGCCGAGGTAGTGGGGAATAGGGGTATCTACAAGAAAAAGCCTCGGAGGGTGATCCCGGTATGGCCAGTAGGAAGGTGGTCCCGCGGGGGATAAAGCCGGCAACCGTATAGGAGGGGTGGAAATTCCCGCCAATGGAGGTCACGGCGGACCCCATGAGGTTGAGCCGTCGAATCCTGAAGGGGTGACACCGCGCAGTGGGTCTCGTCTCATCGTCCTTTTCCTGCCCCACATGTACCCATGGTTGGCGCATACGGGGGTTATTGCCTTGGCCACCCCAGGATCCCCCGTGGGTGGAATGAGAGACTAAGAGGGGTCCCATTTAGCCGTTCGTTCTTACGACCTCCGGGCCTGTGGATGAGGCCGGATACCACAGGAATATGGCAGTATGGCGGCGATTAGCCAGGCTACGCTAGTCTTGACTAGCATATTGGAGAACGATGGAGGGGGGCGCTAACCGATGCAAACAATACCCTGCCTTTGCACCTACTACTATGTTGCCCCTTACCCGTTCCACTTGCCCGTGATAGCTCCGACCGGCTCGACAGCCGCAATCGTGCCTTTTAAAAATAATATCAATCGGGCGTTCTACTTTTGCAGAAGCCGGCTACTCTGACCTGCATCGTCGGACATTCCGGCCGCTACATTGCTTCCGTGCCGCGGCTAACGACCGCGTTCTGGTGCCGAGGTAGTGACCTTGGCTCTACACCCTTTCTATCCCAGCACCCGCCCACATCTCTTGCTAACTAGCCAAGAGTTCTGAAGTCCCCACATCCCCCGGGTGCCCACTTGTTTACACATCTGGCTGCACTTTGCTCTCGTCTAGGGCTTATACCCTAGTATTATTTCTTTCGGACCATTCTACCCTGCCTTGCCGGCTTGTGTGTGTGTATGTATTCCTGATAAGCGCACCCTATGTGGCAAATCTGTCACGTTCTCGGCCCTTTTCTGTCCATACCCCCGACCTGTCTGCGCGTCGCGCGGCATTCCATTAATCGCCCTCGCTTATCATCCGCACCATCGTGCCACTCGGCTCCGGGCTATTCGTTTACCATCGGGTTGTGTGTGGTGTTACGTGCGATCAACTACCTCTATTTGTTGGTGGATCCTACCCCCCTCCGTCTCTACCTTCACCTTGTCACTTGGCTGTATATAGTTTCCTCAAGCTAGTATCCTGGCCACGACTTATTGATTATTCCAGTCTGGTTCCTACATTCACCCTCGCCACTGCCTAGCACCCGCGGGCCAAATCGTTCAACTCCTGTAGCCCTTTTCGCCAGCCCTGCCGCGGCCTCCTCGATCCGGCCCATAGCCCAAGACTCTATTCCCCGACAGCCCGTGCCTTCACGTTAATTACCGTCTCCTCGATTTAGGCCCCAGCCCCTACATCAACGAACGGCTTGATCGACACGGCTCTTTCATTGCCCATCCTCCCAATTTGACCTCCACCTTCGCCCCCTCCCGCCTTGAGTGGCTCCACTAGATAAAAGCCGCCCGCTCACCCGCCTCCTATCACCCTTGCCTCCCACCTAACCAACAAGCAGCCCAGCCTCAACCTAGCTAGCCCGGCGGTGCCCCGCGGTCTTTGATCGTGTCTTACCTGTCGGCGTTTCACGTCACCTAACGCACGACGTAATTCTTTTTACCCCGTGACCATATCCTGTTCCGTCTGCGGCCAGTACTGCCACTTAGTCTCCGGCTCGTCAGTTAAAACTGCGCCCTCTATATCTTTATTGGCATCCTTAATTCATCCACCCGCCTAGCCTTGCGATTATTGTGGCTGCTGTCCGCCTGCGCCCTCCCCCCTCCTCTTCCCCGTTCATACGGACCCGCCGTATTCAGCCCCCGACGGGCTTAGTCTTTACCTGCCTTCCCACCGCGCTCCTTCGAAGCCATCCTCGCCCTGTCTACCAGCAAGCCACGTCGTGTGTACCTCACCCCACCCCTCGACGCAGTAACCGTGACCACACACTTGCACCGAATAATCCCAACCATCGTACATACCATCGCCTGTAGTTGCGCTTGTCTGTTCCTATCTCTTCACCTTTACTCCGTTGACTTGATAGTCCACCTGGTCTCCACGTTCCCTTTGCCTGGTAAGTTACCGCTCACGCCCCCCTCCTGTATACATATAGTCTAAGTACTCGGTGACTCCATGTTCTGCCTTGGCGCTAGTAGTGCACCTGGCCCTGACTTTGCTGGGGCTTGCGTGTGGCATCTCCACCCTCGGCGGAGCGATGTACAGTGGTAGTTGTAGGTATATTTCCCCCTCCCTAGCTTGCTGGGGCATCTGAGTGTACGTAGCGACCCTCCCCTGGCATCCCCTGCCGTTCATTAGTGCTTCCATGGAGAATTCTATGATTCAGTAGGCGGCACACATTATGCCGCGGAACCTGTGGTATGCGTACGCACGCAACGTTCGTGTCGCCGGCAACTTCAAGGTTGGCTTCCCCTCCTCGGCAGCATGCGCCGAAGTTAGCTGTTGTATATGAAGGAGTCCCGGCGCACACCTTGGTTGACTTCGGCCCTGCAAGGTTTGGACCTTCCTTATCAGCGCTCCAGCCACCCCAGCCTTCTCTTTTTAGATTTCCATTGTCAACACAGTTTGGGTTTACCGCGTACGGCTGTGCCACTTTAACCGCCGCCACGACCACAATCTCCGCCGTTAAACCTGCACCGGCTGCCGGTCCTCACGACCCCAACACTAATTTCCACCACCTGCTTACCCTCTGCTTTTGCACACCCACCGCCCTCCCGGCTCACTCGCGCCCTGCCCGCCTCCTCGACGGGGTACCCGCACGCCACCGTCAAACGCACCCACACGGCTCATCCTTCTCCCTCAACCTATCACGGCCCACCATCTCCGCCTCCTTTACGTACCCGCCTGGGCCACCTTGATTGTTTCGCCCTTACGACTCGTGCGCGCATCCACCGCTCTCCCTTCCCGCCCATCACCACCCCGGTTTCCCACCACCGGCGGGGCACCCTTATCTCTCCCCCTCCCCATTTTACTCTGCACTCCAACCCACCTGCTGGCCCTTATCGCATCTTCCCATCTCCCCTCCTCCCTCCCCTCTTTTTTTTCCATCCCATACCACTCGCTTGCCACCCCTCTCTTTCCAACTGCCCTGTGCGGCGCGCACCTACTTCGCCTGTGTGGACCCCTATATATACGCTCTGCCGCGCTGTGCCTACCCTGGCCGGCTCAACTTCTACCGCGCCCACCCACGGCCCTCCGCTCCTTCAAACCGTTGCACAATCGCCACCTTCAATTCTTCTGCATATTACCATCCGACCAACTACGCCATCTAAAAAGAGGCACCCATCCCTCCTCTCCCACCCTTTGCACCGACGCTTCCGCGGTCACCTTGCACGCCCCACACCTTCTGCCACCGTGCCTCCGGCTGGCCCCTCGCGCCATCAATTTCTCGTCTTCACTTGGGGCTTACTTTATTGGGTATTGCATTATCTTTTCCACACTCTCGACCCCACACGCCCCGAGCAGGTTATGACCTAGCCGCCCCTGCCTGCGGCCTTCGCGCTTATCTGTCGCTTACTGCCCATCCGGCTTGGAACATACGCGTGTGTATTTGTGGGCATACGTACTCGTAACCGCCCCCCTTCCCCTGCCTCTACCACGCCCTGCCCGTTGTAAACGCCAGCAGCCATCAAGAGGTACAGGCCCGCCCCCCTCGCTTTTCGCCGCCCCTACCCCCTTTTCCCACCCCCCTATATAATCCATTGGGCCCCCGCTTCCTTCCTTGGTTGCGAGTCACCCCCTTGTTCAGACATCGGCTATGGCCCCGTTAGCAACGCCTCTGGCTTCGACTCCCTGCACCACTTCTTCGAATTCCCACTCCCCACGGAACATCACTCCCGCCCAGTCGGCTTCAGGCTCGCCCAAACCGCCTTCCCGCTTGTCTCGGCTCGCTTCCTCCATTTCGGTGCGGTCCCTACTCACCCGGAAACGTTCCTCGACCGCCAGCCAGCCAAGTCCGTCCGTCCACCACCGCTCTTCCGCTTCTGCCTCGGCCGCCAGCGACTTCCCTCCCTCACCCGAGAGCACCGCCTCCGCTGTTTGCTTACCTTCGTCTGACCACAGCAGTGATTCGTCGCCCACCAGCACGTGTCCGCCCTCCCAGAGCCCGTCTGCCCAGCACCTCAACGATTCCTCCGTCGGCGTCCCACTCGGCCCGCCCCACCGCCACTTCATCGAGACCAGCCGTGTCCCCGACGCCCTTGGTCTGCACTCGCCCGCCGACTCCACCGCCAGCCCTCACGACTGGAAACGCACCCCCACCATGGTTGATCCCCAGCCTGCCCTGCCCCACAAGGCGTCCTTCAACCTGAACGGGACTCACCGCAGTGACATGTCCACCTCGGACCGCTCTACTACATCGGTCGCCATCGAGGACTCGAGACCCTCGTCCGACGCCATCCTTGCCCCGAGCCTACTCGCCCGATCTCCCACCGTCCCTGGTGAGCCCCCGCTCCTGGCCGGTCGCCGCAAGAGTCTGTCCTCTCCGCATATTAAACGCCCCAGTGAGATCGGGGTCCAGTCACCTGCCGAACCTGCAGCGCCGACGCCCCCTAAACCCACCTCCCGGGGTACTCCGCGGCAGCCCGCCACCGTGCACCGGATAATTTCGGAGGAGCGCAAGGCAGCCCTCCAGATGGCCCAGGCCCGGAGTAATAGCCCTTCGCCCAAGGCACGCGGCGGCCGCCACTCACCGGAACCCGCCGCCACGGGTAACCCGATTGCCAAGGCCGCTCACCATCTCTTCCGGGATGCCTCCACCTCCTCCAAGCACCAACACCCTATCTCCCACATCTTCATACCCCTCAAGCGGTTCCTGCGGAATAAACACCCGCAGCCCGCAGACGCC
This sequence comes from Tieghemiomyces parasiticus, assembly GCA_027575765.1. Classification (NCBI taxonomy): domain Eukaryota; kingdom Fungi; phylum Kickxellomycota; class Dimargaritomycetes; order Dimargaritales; family Dimargaritaceae; genus Tieghemiomyces; species Tieghemiomyces parasiticus. The sequence goes on from JANBPT010000161.1 coordinate 27,294, forward strand.
GGCGCCCTGACACCGTCTAGTCAGGAACCCCACCACCACCACCATCACCACCACCACCACAAGCGCAGCCAGTCGGAGGTGAAGCCGCCCGGCCCTGTTCCCGCCCCCGTGCCGGTCAAGACAACCGCCGTGACCCCGGCTGACAGGGACGCTGCCGCCGCCGAGGCGGGCTACTCGTCGTCGGGCTCGTCCGAGAACAGCGCCGTCCGTCGCCGCTACCATAACCACGATGCCTCCTTGGCCGAGTACGGCCAGACCATCAAAGTAATCGGCCAGGGCACGGGCGGTACCGTCCGCCTACTCGAGGATAAGACGGCCGGCTTGGACCTGGCCCAGGGCCCCAACGTTCCCTCACGCAGCCTGTCCTTCGCGGGCCGTAAGGTAACCAACCTGCCGCCCGCCACGGATCCCATGGTGCTGGACCGCGCTAGCACCGCCCCGTGCTGCCAGCCCAAGCAATACGCCGTCAAGGAGTTCCGCCCTCGGGACCCGCGGGAACCCGAGCGCGAGTACTACAAGAAGATCACTAGCGAGTACTGCATTGGGTCATCCATCCACCACGAGAACATTGTCGAAACCCTGGATATTGTGTTTGAGGAAGGGCACGTCTATGAGATTATGGAATACTGCCCCTATGATCTGTTCAACGTGGTGGCCACGGGTAAGATGACCCTCGACGAGTCGGCCTGCTGTTTCGCCCAGATCGTGCGCGGGGTCCAGTACCTCCACAGCCTAGGTATCGCCCACCGCGACCTCAAGCTTGAAAACTGCCTACTGACCGAGGATGGTGTTCTCAAGGTCATCGATTTCGGATGTGCTGTGGTGTTTAAGACGCCCTTCGAGTCGGAGGCCCACGACGTGACCGGGTTCACCGGGTCCGACCCGTACATTGCGCCGGAATTACACTACCGCCGGCCCTATGATCCGCGGGCGTCGGACATTTGGTCGCTCGGGATTGTACTGTTTTCGATGGTGTTGTCCAAGTTCCCCTGGAAGGTTGCTCGTCCGGACAACAGCGATTACGCCCTGTACGCCAACAACCACAATCGCCGCACGTGCAAGACCATCTCGTCGTTCCCCATCAAGGACGCCCAGCCCCTTCTCGCAGCCATGCTCCACCCGGATATTGCCAAACGCGCCACAATGGACGATGTATTTGCCGACCCGTGGTTCAAGTCCATCAGCTACTGCCGACCTGGCCAGCCTGGTTCCAATCACACCCACCATTTCTGCTAGTAAAGAGATTACCAGAGCGGGGTGGGGGTTGCGATTGAGGGGTTTTTTCTAGCATGTGAGGACGTGGTTGGGCGAGCGATGACTGGCCGTCCCATCTCATCGGATTACGTCATGGGTGAACCCGGCCTCAGGCAATCCGTCATGCCAGGCGGGGGAGAGAAAAGGCGACAAGTTTTGCTGGCCACAGACAGCGCTTGTTTGATGGCGTGAGTGAAACCTACCCTCCTACCCCGCCCTCTCCCCACGAATGAGTCACCCTACCCCTCCGGGCCCATGTTTCTCCAAGCGGAGTTTAAGCACACCGCTGGAATTTCGGATTTTCCTCCAATCTATTATCCTTGCCGATGCTCCATCTCGCTAGTTGCATACCGCGTGGACGTCCAATGTCTCCTCACCCCCTCGGAGAGCCCTGCAGGTTCCGATTGCAATTCGATCTCCCACCACTATTTGCCAACATCAAAATATGACATTTGCCCCTCTACTTCTTCCATCTTCCGTGTTAGACTAATGTTTTGTGTAAAGTACCCCCAAAAAATCCGTTGTCCATCCTTCTTCCTCTACTAATGTTAATTATAAAAGAAATAATACGACTTGGCGATCATGTCGGAGGGTATTGGCAATTGAATAGCTAGGGTAATGGAATTGTTAAAGGCATGCGGGAAACAAGAAGAAAATGGTTCATCCCGCCAGTGTTGGCTGAAAGTAAATATTGGTGTGGTCATCGTGACATACCAAATAATAATAATAATCAATTAAGCAGGGTTAAAGATGAGCCGGTTGTAATGCAGCCGTGTATTCTGGTAGTAGAGGGTGAGACTACTCGCTGTAAGGCGGCGGCGGGCCCTCGGCGTTGAGCTGGTCGGTGGCGGGATTCACTAAACGGCTAGCGGCATCGGTACAGCTGCACTCGCCAATGTTAGGTAGGTGCTCTGTGGGCAGGGCGGCGGTGGTGGTACGGATGTGTTTGGACTCAACTTCAGACACGGAATCTGGCTCAGCCGCAGTGGTAATTGAGTTGATGGACCGGGTCAAGGGACTGTGGCTACTGGCGACAAGCTGCTGGTACGGAGGTGGGGACTGCCCTCTACCACCACCAGACACTTCAGCCATACCATCTGCGCTTTGCCCATTATTATCGACAGGCTTGTTGGTAGATCTACCCAACGTACCCTTCATCAGGGCACTGATCCCGGCAGCTAGCATCGGGACCAAGCGACCAGGGCAACCGCCAGTGCTCCTACCGCAGCGGCGAGTTTCATGTTCCGCACGCCAACACCGTTTGTGTTGGTGACGGTGACGGGGGTGGTGGTCACAGGGGGAGGAGTTGCCGTCCTTATCATCCTGGGTGGGGGGTCCACCATCCCACGCCCCGCAGTTGGGGTTGGGGTTGCAGGCGCGACGACTGCGGGATCGTCGGCAATCGCCGTGAGCTGCGGGTCTACCGCATGAGCGATACCGCCGCGGCTGCGGCTGGCCGTTCTGGTGGTCGTTAGGCATGGTCTCCTTAGTCGCGCGTTGTGTGGGTAAAATCGATGGTACCGTAGCTAAAACGAATATATATATATATATATATGTAGATTCAGGGTCCAAATGGTGAAAAGAGGGATATGAAGGGCTACAGTCTTGTGCGTCTACAGATGCGAATAACGGTGGGTGAGTGAGGACAGAGACGCACAGGTAAGGTAGCGTGAGATATATAAGATAAGTAAGGTAGGGGTATGGGTGCAAGGTAGCATTGATGGAGTAGCATCGGACAGGGTCGTGTTTTTGTATCATTATATATACTGGTAAAAATCAGGTGAATGGAGGGAGGGAGGAAATGGGGTGGTCCTAGGTAGGCGGGGCATTGGATTGTAGCCAATTAAGGCTTCGAACGGTTCAGCGGTGCAAACCATGACCAGTCTCGGCCAAGAGGGGGGTGGAACTTTCCACCTTTCCGCCAAGCCTTGGTGGTGGCATTGTGAGTGGGACAAGGAACTGCCTCCCTCCAGTACCCAATATTGCTTTAGATGGTCTATGGCAGGCTGCTAGGATGACCGGAATTAAAGTGCGGAACCTAGCCCACATCCGCCTTCTAGAAAACTGGTGTGTATCTTGGACAATCTATGTGGTATAATGGCCCTGGAGAATATCTGCCCGCTTTCGCGTTGACAAACAGGGGGGAGGAGATATGGCCTTTGCAGCTGGTGGTATAAGACATGCCAAGGGAGATGCAGAGTATATAGTGTTAAAACCCTGATTGATTAAATATACATTTTAATCATCATTGCAGGGAAAGTTCTGCGTTGCAAGTCTTAATTTTCGCGGGAAGGTCCAACCGCTTCTATGGTGGGGAGTGGTTTGACGAGTAAATAGGGCAGTTGTTATGCGCTGCGGCTATCTGATTACGGATTAAATGTTGCTCGGTTTGTGCTTTCGACTAACGGCTCCGCCGCGCAATGGGCACGTTTTCCGCTTAAAGGCTGGATATTTGGTTCAGTAGCGTTCGACGAGGGGGGTTTAATCGTTGGCTTCGCTTGGCCGCCGCCGCCAGTAAGGGCAGGGCATGGCTAAACTCTTGTCTGGAACAGCTAGCAAAGCAACCATCTCATTGACTGGTCCGATCCGTATCGCAACGTATTGTAAGCTGGCTTGCAAGCTGACCTATGGGGGGGGGTTCATTAGTGACATACTATGGAACCGGCCCTCATGAGACAGGAAATAGACACTTAAACCGGAGAGCACGGGACCATCTCCTCACTAGCAACCTAATCCCGGTAGAGACCCTCGACCTCAATGTACCGACGGACGGGCTCCGTAAGCATGGATTTCAAATCCGTATCAGTGTCAAGGGACCGCCCGGTAGAGTGACACCGAGCAACGGCCTGCCGCACTTTGGTTGACGACATGGACATGAGTTTATCGGCCTCCTCGGGCGACTCGGCGCAGTCCATTAAGTAGACGTTAGGCGCGTAGTGCCGCAGGGCAATTGCCACGGCCTCATGGCCCTCGGCGGTCCCGGTTGCTGAGGCTGGGAGAGTTGGGCTCCGGGCCGACGGGAGCAGGTAACCCACGAGTTGACGTTCGGCTGCTCCCTCCCGTAGGACCACGACCAGTCGGCCGCCCAGGGGCCCAAAGAACTCGTCCATAGTGCGCCGGAGCCCTAGTGGGAGGGTCGCAGGAGGCGGTGCAGTGTTCTCGATATTGGCTGCTACCTTCACCATGGCGCCGGCCTCATGGTCGGCATTGGCGGCATCAGGGTAGTATTTGGGATCGAAGAACCGTATCAGCGTGTCCATACCCATGACAAAGTAGATGTGAGGTTGGTGGCTACCGCGTTCCGAGTCATCGCGGTCGGCCTGAGCGGTTGTGGTGCGTTGCGACGTGACGGACTGATCTCCAGCCGTAGACGGAAAGTAGTGGCCACGTAAAGCGCGAAGCTTGTCGATAAACCGAGCACCATTGGTCAGCCCCAGATCCACCCTGGGTCCGCCACTAGCATCGGCTTTGTCGGACGAAGCCTGTTGTGATTCCGACGGGCCGTTCCGACGAAGCTGCTCGGTAATCACGCTACTTGTTAGGTCTACCATGGCCAGACGCTGAGCGAGACTGGCTCCCGATAGTTTCTTGTCAGCGTTCGCAGTGGCTAGGAGCAGGACGCCGGTTGTGAACGAGGGCAAGTCGGACGGCGGCAAGATGGACGCCTCGGACTTGAGATGGTCGGCCTCCGAAAAAGTGCCCGGGCCATTAGGACTGCTGGCTGTGGCCGACACACCGAAGGCAGCGGCTCCGGCCATCCACTCACGCAGCGTGACAGTTGGTCGGCGTTCCAGGGCACGTTGGAGCAGACGGGTATGTGCCACAGTGGGCGGGTTAAAGGAGGCGTCGAGGACAACCAGGTCCTCGTCGCGCCCGTGTGTCGAAGGGGGTGGGGGGTTAGTACCACCTGTGATGCGGCTAGGTGGCCTGGTCGGGCGATTCACTTTGGACGTGGGGCTACGTACCAGCTCAAAGAGGTTACCGCCACCGTTGCTTGCAGGGGTTCCGCTCGGCGACGGCGAACGTGCCCGCGAGCGCTGGACGAAGGCCTCCACGGCGTGTTGGGCCCAGGTAGACTTGGGGGCCATGTGGGAGCGAATGCAGTGGTGTCGGTGCCAGTAGGCGGCTTCGGAGGGGTTCGAAGAATACGGACGGGGGAGTAGAGAGTCAAAGTCGGGGCGTGGTGCGGGCTTTGGTACGCTTAAGCGCCGAAGTGGTGATGGCGTTTAGAAGGGGGAGTAATGCCAAGGTGACTTAATAGTCGGGCCCGGTGGAGCTGGAAAATAGACCCCAACTTCTCCCCCCCCAGTCCCAACACAGATCCAAGTTCCCACCCTTTTTTTAGGTCAGCCTCTAACGTCATTGCACCAAAGTGGAGCGGTGCGCCTAGCAATACTCAACGGCGGGTAGGTGTAGAGGAGCAGGCTTTGCATCTAATTTATCTTACGCATAACCTGCCCCCTTCCACTCACCCTTGGTTGTACAACGTCTGCCTGATTTTATTCTCTTTCGGTATTGGAGGCTCTTCAAAGAAAAGTCCGACCTCATATGGTGGACACGCATGCTCACCACACGTCGAGGCGGGGATATTTAACCATAGCAGGCGATGGGGTTATTACAGCCCTTAGCGGCGCTCTGGCCGCGCTTCTCAAGGTAGTCCTGGTGGTAGTCTTCGGCCGGGTAGAAAGGGCCAGCGGGCTCAATCTCGGTTACTACGGCCTTACCGATCTTGGCCTGGTGGTCGGCCTTGCTCTGCTCGGCTTGTCGCTTCTGCTCCTCCGTATGGTAGTAGATGGCGGAGCGGTACTGGGTGCCAATGTCGTTTCCCTGGCGATTCCGGGTTGTGGCGTCATGTTTGGCCCAGAAGGCGGCCAGGAGCTGCGGGTAGTCAATCTTAGCTGGGTCGTACTCCATATCGACGGCCTGATCGTGCATAAATAGTGAAACGGATCAAGGGGGAGGGGAGTGCGGCAGTGGAGTGGGTTAGGACAGGGCATGGATGGGCAAGCCAAGGTAGTCTCTGTGTGGTTAAGCGGGCGGGGCAGCCGCGACCTCCTCATCGTAGCCCCTTTGCATTAACTATCTGGCATAGTGTAGCGGTGGGACCGGCAGGTTTGCTTACCTCAGCATGGCCGGTAGTACCCGTGCTAATGACCCAGTCAATGTGTCAGGAAGTGTCAATAACCAGTGGCCGGATAACGAGTTAGTCATAAGTAAGCCTCACGGGTTGTATCTGGGATAAGCCCAAGCCGGATTACCCGAGCGACATAGCGAAGTAAACCCTTCATACTCACCAGACTTGCTCGTAGGTAGGGTGCTTGGTGTGGCCGCCGGTGTAGCCGACCTGGACGCGGCCCACGCCAGGGAGACGCTTAAAGGCTAGCTGTACGCTCCAAAAGCAGCCGGCCGCAAAAGTTGCCTTGGGCAAGGGGTCAGAAGATGTCATAGTGGAAGTGAAGCGAGCATTGGTTGAGGCGCGAAAGAAGAGAGAAACAGAGTGGGTCTGATGGAACGACGTGGGGCGAAGGGCACAGCGGGTTATATATATGGGGGCAATAAGGTGCGCCATGTAGAGGGTTGGAGAGTGGGCGTGGGAGGCGGGGTACAGGGTGGGGAGCACAGAATGATAGACTGCCAAGATGGCTGAGTCAGCGGAGGTGGAGTTCGACGAAGCCAGTGGGGGGGGGAGTGCCGGCTAAAGAGTTAAATACAATCAACTGGAAGAAGGACTAGGCGAGCGACTTGATTACTTTAGATACCTCAGAAGGGAAAGGGCAACGATCCCCCCTTCCTGCTGCGCCATAGGTGCACTGATTACGACCCGTCGCTTGTGAAGGACCTGCCAAGACGTCAGTGGGACGTGTCCGAAACTTCGCCCCCCCCCCGTAGTGTTAGGGTGGGCGTAGCATGGCCTGGACAGGATTATGTATTACGGTGGCCGTTCACTATATACGGTGGTAGTGTGATCCGATCGCCCCTGCTGTGCGGGCAACTATAACAGGCCAGTTGCGTGTTCCCCAGCGCCACTTGCGCCATCGGCTACGAATAGGGTGATTTCCCCGATACGAGTACCGGAGATGTGGGTTAAAGTAATGGACCCAGCCCCCTTTACCCGCCCTACCCTCGGAAAGCAATAGTGACTGGGAAAAAGAATACCAATAAAAAGGGCCGAGTACCCCATCTGGTATTTTCTAGGAGCAGTGCCACCATCGCTTTGACACCTCTCCCCTTCCTACCATCACATAAGTAAAGCAGTTTGAGATGGCTGCGGTCCTTGTGGCCTAACCGGTGAAGTGGCGATGTTGGTAGCGGCAAGGTTCACTGATGGCAGATGGAGAGCCTAACGCTTCCAGTGCAAAGTCAGGTGGGTACAATGCGCAGGCGGATAGCCAATGGGCAAATGGCCTCCAGCCGTCACAGATCTTGGGAGGAGCCCTGAAGCCGGTATCGGATAGGCAGCTGCAGTTACGCTTACGATACATGCTTGATGATCAGGAGGTGCTCGTGCCAAAGCACCTTGCATTTTCGTATGATGGTGGCCAGAGATAACCCCACAGGCGGATGGGGGAGGGTCCAAGCCAGCAGCCCTCTAATGAATCATTGCCATTTTGACCGACCAATCCGCTCCGCAACTCCATTGGATATTCTGTCCCGGGGACCTTGTATGAAAAAAAAAGAAAAAGAAAAGAGGAGTGCGTGTATGCCCATGGACCCTATCCGTGACGCTTTAGAGACCAAGCGCTAGGTACTAGCCCGTGTAGTGGAGTCAAAGGCCCCCGTCGCGTTCAACGTGCATCCCTCTCCGTCTTTCTCTCGCTGCTAGTCCTGCAACCGGCTTCATTCGCACCCTTGGCTCGACCCTGCGAGGCTCATTTGGCATCCTTCCACCCACCACGTACGGCAGGCCTATCTTGGTCACCGCATCCACCACCACCAACCCATTCCAGCTAGCACCGTCTCGTTGTACTGCCCAGACCGAACTTGGTATTCAGCCCTAGACCATGCTTTTGCCGCTTCTCAGCCGTTCTGGCCGCCTCTCGGTAAGTGTCGCTGGCGCAAGAGGCCCTACCTGAAGTTTCCAGGGGGTGTGTTGAAGGCCCTTTTAACCTATAGTTACAACCAAGTAGTACCGTCAAGAAGGCGGACCGGGCAAATTTTTTTTACAAGCGCGCATCTCCGATTTTCCTAGACTAACTTTACCGGACCAATTATTCCCATGTATCTCTAATTCGTGTGCCCCGTCCAGAACGCCGCTGGTCGTCATGGCCTTCGGGCCCACCCGCTCGGCCGTTCCCGTCAATGCGGATACGCCCAGGTCGCCACGAGCCCTTCCGCATCGAGCACCTCCGCGGCGGCGCCGAACTACCAGCACCTGCAGCAGCAGCTGGCTGTGGTGCGCGCCCGTCTCGAAGGGCGGCCGCTCACGCTAGCGGAGAAGATTCTTTATTCTCACCTGGCGGATCCCGCCGGCAGTGCTCTGCCCGTGCGGGGCGAGTCGTATCTGAAGCTCCGGCCTGGTAAGTAGTCACTGTAGACCCCTTCGCCGCAATTATATCCAGCAACGCCCGCCATATGTGCTCGCAACCGTAATGTCGTACCCCAGACATCCATCTCGGCCCTGGCTAACTCAATATTATTTACCAATCCCTACCCTCTGTTCTCCCTCTTGCACCACCATATCAGACCGCGTGGCCATGCAAGGTAAGAAAGCCATTGTATACTGGACGCGTGGTACGGCGTGGCCAGGCCAGTTGAAAAAAAGGCAACCGTTTATTTTCAGCCCGGAACTGACCAACCTCCTCCCTGTACTGTACATGTCTGACACTATTCCACCCAACAGACGCCTCCGCCCAAATGGCTATCCTCCAGTTCATGCTGTCGCGCCTGCCCACCACGGCCGTACCCACCTCGATCCATTGTGATCACTTGATTGAGGCCTACCAGAGTGCCGAATCGGACGTGGCCCAAGCCCTGGTGACGAACCGCGAGATCTTTGACTTTTTGCAAAGCGCCGCGGAGAAGTACGGGGTCGAGTTTTGGAAGCCCGGATCCGGGATTATCCACCAGATCGTGTTGGAGAACTACGCTGCCCCCGGGACGCTGATGCTGGGTACAGACTCGCACACCCCGAACGCCGGCGGACTGGGAATGCTGGCCATCGGCGTGGGCGGAGCCGACGCCGTCGACGCTATGGCCAACATCCCTTGGGAGCTCAAGGCCCCCAAGGTGCTCGGTGTGCGTCTCACCGGTCGCCTAAACGGCTGGGCCAGTCCCAAGGATATCATCCTGAGCTTGGCCGGTAAACTGACCGTCCGCGGTGGTACCGGCCACATCATCGAGTACTTTGGGCCCGGAACTGATACCTTGTCCTGTACGGGTATGGGCACCATCTGTAATATGGGCGCCGAGGTGGGCGCCACCACGTCAGTATTCCCATACAACTCGGGCATGGCTCGCTACCTCGCGGCCACCCGTCGCGCCCACATCGCCGCGGCCGCTGATCAGGCGGCGGGGTTCCTGCGCCCCGATGAGCCCGTCATTGCCGCGCCCGAAAAGCACTACGACCAAGTCATCGAGCTGGACCTGGATCGTCTGGAACCCCACATCAATGGACCCTTCACCCCGGATTTTTCGCGGCCCCTGTCCACCATGAAGACCCTAATTAAGGAGCAAGGGTGGCCCGAAGACGTTTCGGTGGGCCTGATCGGTAGCTGTACCAACTCGTCGTATGAAGACATGACCCGCGCGGCCTCCATCGCGCGCCAGGCCGCGGCTAAGGGCATCCACGCCAAGTCTCAGTTCCTGGTCACGCCCGGATCCGAACAGGTCCGCGCCACCATTGCCCGTGACGGCCTTACGGGCGACCTCGAGACCATCGGTGCTACCGTACTGGCCAACGCTTGTGGCCCTTGTATCGGCCAGTGGAAACGAACCGACGGGGACCACGCCACCCGCGGGGAGGAACGGCCGGATCTCGGCCCCAACGCCATCGTCTCGTCGTTCAACCGCAACTTCCGTGCCCGCAACGATGGTAACGCCCAGACCATGAACTTCCTGGCCTCCCCGGAGATCGTGACTGCCATGGCCCTGTCCGGCCGGTTATCCTTCAATCCGGTCACCGACACCCTACTCGACGCCGATGGCAAGCCCTTCAAGCTGGACCCTCCTTGCGGCCAGGAACTGCCCGATGCCGCCGCCGGTTTTGACGAGGGCCGGACTGTCTACCGTCCAATCGTTCAGGACCCGGCGGAAGCCACCTTGGCGGCCAACGATGTCCCGATTAAGGTGGACCCCAAATCCCAGCGCCTCCAGATCTTGGAACCCTTCTCAGCGTGGAACGGCGGCGAACTCGAGGACCTCCGCATCCTGGTCAAAGTAGCGGGCAAGTGCACCACCGACCATATCAGCGCGGCGGGCCAATGGCTCAAGTACAAAGGTCACCTCGAGAACATTGCGCACAACACCCTCATCGGGGCCCTCAACGCCGATACGGGCAAGGTTAACTCGGCACTCAACACCGTCACGGGTGAGCTGGGTACTATCCCCGAGGTAGGGATGGCCTACCGTGCCGCCGGGATCCCCTGGCTGGTCATCGCCGACCACAACTACGGCGAAGGCTCGGCCCGAGAACACGCGGCCATGCAGCCCCGCTACCTGGGGTGCCGGCTCATCCTGACCAAATCGTTCGCGCGGATCCACGAGACCAACCTCAAGAAACAAGGTGTCTTGCCGCTCACCTTCCGTGACGAGCGGGATTACGACCGTCTGACCGGCGACGGTACCATGACGGTCAGTACCCAGGGTGTGGCTGACCTGCGTCCGGGTTGCCCGGTTTACCTCCAGGTCACCCAAACTCGGCCCGACGGATCCCAGGAACGGTTCCAGATTGAGACTAAACATACCATGAGCGAGGACCAGATCGAGTGGTTCAAGCACGGCAGTGCCCTCAATTTGATTGCCTCCCTGACCAACTAAAGTGGATTATAGGTGAGAGAAAGAGTGGGGGTGAGAGAGAGTACCCACGGCTGGAGGATACTAGTTTGGTGTGGGTATAGGTCATCTTGACAATGATAAATCAAAAATAAAGTGTAGAAGCTTAATCAAATAGCGAGGTCCCTCGTAACAGGGTGTGTAGCCCGAGGAGAGGAGCAACTAGTAAAGACCGAGGGAGGGTCACAAGGCGAGTAGGCCAGTTTAGAATAAAGACAAATATTTATTACACACTTGACGAATCTACAATTATGGGCGATTCGCCATCTATAAATACAAGTGCGTTGGAAGATGAGGCAAAACCGTTTGGTGTAAATTTAGGCGCTCTGTTCCGGCCCTTCTCCATGAAGAGGAGGATTCGAAATCGAGTTGAGTTTTTCACCCGCATTTGAAAGTCACCACCTTCCTATTGTGCAAATGGTGTTAACAATCCGATGATGGAAGTTTAACGTTTCCATCAGGAAGACAGATCCTGAAGGGAGGCGGCATCCTTGGAATCGAAGGTTTCCCAGTGGGCGCCTTGGTTACAACAGACCGTCTATTCGTGTGATTAAACTCGGTTGCGATTTATCAGTATATATATATTATTTTATTTTCAAGACAAATAGCTTAATCGCGTGACCGATCATTTCTGACAATAGGGTATGATACGTACGTGGCGTCAAGGCAACGCTATCTGGCCCCCGTGGTTTAGCTACTGTATATTGCAGAGGTGTTGGCATACCAGTAGATTTATTTTTTTGCGCCTGCTGAGATTAGAATTTTGGGCTACCCACTCGCCAACTGTGCGTCTTGGGTGACGCGTTGTTTGCACGGGCTGTGACCAGCCGGTATGCGTCGTCGCATTTTGCGCCAGAACGAGTGGATCCTGCGTTGCGCCTGTTGCTGTCGATATCACCAAGTCCTCGCACTGCATCGACAGTGCCAGATAGATGCTACTTGCCATACCAGCCTAGGTCAATGCCCTTGATGGCTGGGCAGAGAAGCCCCCATCCAAAAAAATGTAATGAACAACTGCTGCCTGCGGTGAGACCACATACTAATAGGCTCGACCTTTACCATTCTGCTGACATTCTCACTTGGCCGTAGGTTCATCAATGCAAACTCATACACAAAGGGCTCGGGCTCGTTAAACGCAAAACTTGCCTCCCTCGAAACGCAAATTCACGGGACACACGCCGTAAATACTACACACGAGTGGCGTGATATCCGTCATCGCATGGCGTAAACTCGTTGTCAAATAGTAGTAGATAATGGTCAAACCCTGAACCAAATACCGCCTAGCCAGTACGACTGTTAAAGAAATTCTCTAGTAATTCCCATTTCGGGTAAAGAGGGGTACCACGATCTACATCATCTCACAATTGCCGAAAGGTCAGGTAATGCCACCACCACCGCCACCACCTATGGCTCTGAGTTGGCTCGGGTTGGCTCTGATAACTCATTAACTTGACCCCACTCGATAGTTAGGATCCACGCACGCCTTCTCCTGGCGCATACTCAATTGGCATCTTCCGGTGTAGGCTCGGAGACACTTGAGAAAAAGTGCTGGTGAGCAAATAAATAGGGCGAAGATATATACATACATATATCTGTAATGTTTCCCGTAGAACCCGGAAAATTAGCTTTCCTGCGCCACACGCTTGCGAGCATCCTGAGCCTCCCCCCCACCCCCACCTTAGGTTCTCCCGTACATTACTTACCACTGTCATCAATTGGGCAACTAGACTAGACTAACGCTACTAGGTTTAATTGAGATGAACGTCGAAAATAGGATGCAGAATAAATAAAACCAGCTAGACAGAACTGCAGACATACAATGTGCGTAAAATCCATGGCGAATTATTTTTTTTAAAAAAAAACAAGTATAAATAGTGCGAATGAAACTGTAGTAAAGAGGATGGTGGAGGGGGTGGATTAGAGAGTGTAAGGGTAAAATATAAAGAGGAAAGAGAGTGCGCTATAGAGAAATGAACATAGGAACAGACGGGGTGGAATGGAACACGGGTAGGCGCCGACACCCGAGAACCGCAGCCCTAGACCGTCCCTCCCTCCCATCCGTCGGAACGCAGAGGAGAGGGGTGGTGGTTGGTTTGTGGGGTTGTGTTGGGAAATTTAGTTACTGTACAGGCGTAGACGCTGGGGTAAGAAGGCTGGACGATGAGTGCGATGCGGACTTGCCCGAGCGTTCCGGGGTGGACATGACGGAGTTTGTAGTGGGGACCTGAGTATGGCCATAATCAGACTGGCGCGCCTGGTCGTCTGACGTGTTCAAATTAAGGATCACATTACGAATCGCCACAATGTCGAGCATAGGCCCCACCGAAACTGGTGGCTGGTGCGGCGTCAACGCGGCTAATTGGGCCACCAGGTCGCTGGCAGGAGCGGCCACGGTGTCCCTATGGCCAGTGGCTTCCCGCGCCGATTCTTGGAGTAGGATCATGAAGGCTCGCACCTTGGTCAGAGCGTCCTCAAGCTGAGTGGTCTTGCGCTGGAGCTGGGTCTCAGCCGCGGCGCGCTTCTGGTCCGCATCGTGCAGGCTCTGGCGAAGGGTGACCCACTCATGCTTGGTGCGGCCCAGATCGCGCTGGGACTCGAGGTACCGGGCCTCCATGGTACGTAGACGGTGCTGGAGAGCGGCCACCGACAACCGACCGTTTGTGCTGCCTATACCGGCCGTCTCCTGGCTGCGAACACTGCGAAGCTCGGTCTCCAGGCTACGCGAGCGGCTCTGAGCACGGTCCAGCTGCTCCTCGAGTCGAGCGATTGACTCTTCCTTCATGTCGGACTCCTCGACAAGAGTGGCTAGAGCGCGGAAGCTGTTGAGCTGCGTCTCGGCGGCGGTGCGCTGCTCGGAAGCCTCGTCGGCCCGCGTCGTCGCGCGCTGCAGGGCAGCGCTCTGCCGCTCAAGCTCCTGCTGCAGACTAAGCTGGGCTGCCTCGAGGCTTGCGACCTCTCCTCGCGCCCGGTCCAGCTGATCCTGCAAGGCGGCCACGCGGGCGTTGGCGGCGTTAGTGGCCTCCACTGTGGACGCCACAACGGCCTGGGTGCGCCGGTCGCTGACACGGAGCGCCCCTAATTCGTGCTGTGCCGCCTCGGCCTCCTCAGTCAGGGTCCGGACCTGAGCGCGAAGCTCCTCGAGTTCGTTAACGTGGGCTTCACGGTCATTCGTGCAGCCTTCGTGGGACTCAGCCAAGGCCGTAAGCTCGGCGCGAGCCGCCTCGTAGATCTGTCGGATTTGGGAGCTCTCGGACCGAGCTTCGTCCTGAGCGCGATGGGCGTCGTTGAAGCGTTGGTGAGCCAGCTCCAATTGAGCGTGGGCCTCTCGTAGCTGGGTACGTAGGGCGTTGTTGTCGTTGATAAGATTGGCCAGCTGCCGTTCGAGATGGGTGCCACGGGCCGCCTCGGCGCGCTGGAGGAGTTCGGGGCGATCGGCCTCCACCGCCTGCCACTTGGTACGCAGGTAGAGGGCCTCCTGCAGCGCGTTTTGGCGGGACCGTTCAGCCTCGGAGATCCGCTCCACGGCCGCCTGCGTGAGAGTGGTCACGGTGGCGCGCGTAGCCTCGGCATCGCGATGTAGGGTGACGAGGGCCTGTAGTAACTTAGCCTTGATAGGGTCCTCGCCAATGGCTTGGATTTGCTGCTCGCTGAACGAAGACATGGGGAACGAGTGTGTAGCTGAGGAGGTCGGAGAGGCCCGTGCGCCATCATGTCCGTCGTCACCGGCCGCGGGTCGGGTATGTGGGCTACTGTGGACAACAGTATCAACCGCCCGCCAGGCGTCGTTGACCAGCTCCTGGGTGGGATTGGCGTCGCCCGCGCTATGGCCGGGTCCTATCACAAGAGGCTCGACCGGGGTGACCGGCTGGATTTGTTGCCGCAGGAGTGACCGTTTCAAGCTGATGGCGTGATCGGATCCGCGGCGCAAGGAGGTACTCTCGTCCGCCCCTTCCCCGCGGAACTCGCCGCTGCCGTTGGCCACAATCAGAGGTAAGAGGGTATTGGATACGTCGCTGGCCGACCGGGCTACAGTGAACGGCGACCGAGTGGAGATAGACAGCCGCCGATCGCTGTTCAGGGAGTGGACCGAATCGGAGCGCTGCACAATAAGGTCTGGGTCGGAAGCGAACAGACCGCTGACGATGCGTTCCGATATGGCTGATGCGTTATCGAGGGAAGGCGACTTAACCAAGGACATGCGATTGCGAAGCTCGATGGTCAAGCGCTTATCAGAACGCCGGTCGGTACCAGTGGTGCGGGACCGCACGACCGGCGTGCCGCTGATATTCTCGTCCGAGTCTTTAGGGGACGGGAGGGAACCCTCGCTGCCAATATGTGATCCACGGCGCTCCCCGCTGACCTCGATGCCATGCGGGTAGCCCAGGGTTGGATGGATACGCTGGGCCAGTGGAGGCCGGTCGTAGTGGCCAGGCGGGGAAACAGCCACAGGGGAGGGCGGGCCATGTTCTTGCGGATGGGGCAGGGCCGTGGCCTTGAGCTCGTGGGGCAGGTTCTGGTGGCTTCCGCTCTGGCTGGAAGGACTGGGGATCTGGCCGGTAACACCGCCTTGGTAGGGCGGCTGAGGTCCGTTAACCACGGCATTGAGAATAGGCGAGTCCGGGGTGTCGCCAAGCTCGGCCGGTATGGAATGGAACGTCGAGTTGACGCTGGTGGTGGACACGTCGATCGAGTCGGTCGGGAGGGGCATACTGGCGTAGTCCTGGGATTGGTTACGACGATCAACGGCGGATGGTAGGCTGACTGAGGAGTGGGCCGGTGAGACCGGGTCATTGGCCTGGATGGGTCGACAGGGTACGATGGTAAATACGACGTGGGGCGTTTCGTTGTCAGGAATAACGCCTCCCAGGTAAAAGAGGCGATCACGTGTGGCAAGGAAGCGACCGGAGGGTCGGCGCGTCCAGGACCGCTCTGTCTGGGATGCGAAGTGCCAGGTGTTGCTGGCCACGTGGTAGGCGAAGGTGTCCTTAGCCATTCGCTTGTTGCTCAGTTGGCCCCCCAGCACGACGATGTATCCGTCGATGACAAAGGCGCTGTGGCTGGCCCGAGGGGGAGGACCGTCACCCCCGGGACTTAACATCGTCCACGTCCGAGCCAAGAGGTCGAACGTCCACAGGTCGTTAAGGTAGCCTGTGCTATTACACCCCCCAAAGACGTACAATTTATGGTCGATAATGACGGACGAGTGGAAGGCACGGCTGGGTGGTGACGGCCCGCCATCGGGGATAAGCATTTGCCATCGCGCCCCGCCCTGCTTGACAGTACGGAGGTCGAAGAGGGCCACCTCACCAGCGTAGCCATGCGGGGTCACGCCGAAGGAGACACACATAGCATGGCCGTATAGCGAGCAGGCGTGGCCCTGACGACCCGGGAAGGGTTCGCCGTCGGGCTGCAGGGCGAACCACCTACTGTGCTGCATGGTGAACATATATACCCGGTCGTCGCCGTAACTGCCATCGGCCAACCGACCACCAAAAACCAGCATGGCCCGGCCGATGAACACGGCAGTGTGGTGGATACGGGGGCTAGGGGCCGTGCCGGAGGTGTCAATAGTCTGGAAGGTGAGATGGCGTGGATTGAATTGGACGAGGTCAGCGAAGGTTTGCCCGTTTCGCCGTCCACCAAAAAGGAGTGCATCTTTGCCATCGAAGGCCACTGAGAAATCGCTACGCGGGAACATGGAGTGGTCCGGGTGCTTAAATCCTTTCCAGGTTACGTTGGCACAGGGAACGCCGCCAGCCGGACCATGGGTGGTTGGTGAACCCCCTGTGGACGACCCCTGGACAGGCCGTGTGGCCGGTGACGCTAGCGGGGAGGAGGCAATGGGCTGCGTCGCGGGTGACCGGCCGAGTGCGACCGCGGAAAGGCGCTTGTCGCGCGGAGGGCCGCCGGTGGGGTCGCCTGTCCCTGACAGCGGACCCTGCGGTGATGGTGGCGCCTGAGATGTCGGTTGTGCGGGTCGGTGGGGTTGGCCGACGAACGAGCCATGTGGACTGACTGGCTGCCGGGGTGGTCCGGGGGGTGGTAGACCCATGGTCGGCCGCTTTTTGGGTGGTTGGGGAGCGGCTGAGGACTTCAGCTTGCCAAACAAAGCCATGGCTGAGTGGGTTTACAAATGTGGTAGGGAGGGTGCAGGATAAGGGACAGGTCGTCAGCCGTGGTACCAATAGGATAGGCGTTAGTGACGACGTGGTTGGGTGATGCAAGTCGTTTAGGGCCGGTAAGCTAAGTCGCAGGTACAGATAATGGCCCGAAATAATGAGGTCGCTAATAGAGTAATCGTCGATGGAAATAATTAGACGACCGAGAATCGTTAGGACAGGGAAGTGGGTATACTGCTGTGGTGGGAGATGCGGCGTGGCGGCCAGGGGATGCAGGTTGAAAGGAGAGGGAGTTGAGTAAATGGCACACGGAATCTAAGAATGATGTGGAAGCTGTAACAGTAGCAAAGAGTAGCGAGGCCAATATGGGGGGTGGCAGGCTTGGTAACGGTGGAATGGCGGAGTGAAGGAGGGAGGGGGTAAATGAGGGGCAGGTGTGTAAATAATGGTTCGTGGCGTCGGAAATATTTTAGATACCAGAGAGTATTGGGTATTAGGTAGGGAGACTGAATTTGCTGTCGGTACGAAGTGACAGCCAGAAGTTGAAATTTTTAAATGCAGCTTGACAAAAATTCGGCCGAGAGGCGGGCGGAACGGTAAAGGGCCGACGCGTGAAGTACGGAAAGTCAAAGACGGGCGGTGGGGACGGGACCCGAGTTGGCAATAGCTTGATACCACCCGAAAGAGAGTGCAAAGGGACGAGTCCGGCTGAGACGTAGTGGCCTACTTACCAGTTATGCGGGGCGGGAGATGCTAGGCGTGGGGCAAATTCGGGCCAGCAAGGAAAAGCTACCGTAGCGAACGGGGTTGGGTGTGATATGCAGCGCAACTGGAAAGTCGCGGTTTGTGGGCAGCGGCAACTTGGTGGTTGTCGTGTGTGTGAGGGGGGAAATGAAAGGCCAAAGCAGCAGAGTAAAAAAAGAGGAGTTCCAACTTAACTGTGGCGGGCGTGTGCTGGAACTATTGGGAAGGGGCAAAGATTTAAGGGGCGGGTGAGGGGAGGGGTCGGCTGTGAAGACAGGAGAGACGACTGAGAGGAGGGGAATTGAGCCGAACGATGGACGGAACCGTCACTAAACTCCGCTGGCCAGTGCAGTGAGCAGAGAGGTAGAAATAAACAGGGGTGGAAACGAACGTAGGCCAGCTTGGGCTTGCAGGTGGTGTCAAGTGGACCAGCCAGTGATAACAAGGAGAACGGGTTGGGGTAGAAGGGCCTAGCGAACCCTTAGGCGGAAGTACGGAGACGACGGTAGCACGGGGTCAGATGGTCGTGGGGCCGTAGCTGATGGATATACACACAAGCAGACACGTAGCGTCGTACTACCAGAGAAGAAGTGAGGAGGCGTGAGGAGCTGGGCGACAAAGGGGCTCTAAACGGAACGAGGTCCGGTGGCTGACGGTAGTGTCGTAGGACAACACGGCAGAGGAGTGGTATTAGCAGGGGTAGGGAGGCCGGGGCGTGGAGATGAGGAGCAGGCGGAATCGCTGGGATGGAGGGGGATTATGCGGACTGGTTGGGCGGAGATGTACAACCGTCGCGCCCTTTACAAAAAAAATCGTTCGAAGAAGGTCGGTAGGTTAGTCAGGAAGATGAGTAAGTGGGCGGGAGTGTGGGCGGCTGGGAAAAGTGGGAGTAGGGCCACGGGCGGCAACGGAAGGTGGGAGGGGACTGGGTGGGCGAGCGTCGGGGCAAAGCGGCCCGGATATTAAACCGACAACAATTAGGAAGTAGAAAGAAGCATGTAAAGTTGGGAAAAGGATAAGCCGCAACGGGATGATGCCAGCAGAAATTATAGCGACCAGAAAGAAAGAAGGAGCTGGTCGAGCGGGCCCATGGAGTGCATGTAAGCAGGCAGTCCGGACACGGCGTGGGACGGGGCCAGTAGCAGCTCGGCTGGTGAGGGGAGGCAAGTGAGAAGGGATGGAGCCGTGGGTATGCGGGCAGAAAACGATGCGATATACGGTAGCATACAGAGGAAGGGGCCACGTTGGATACAGAGCAGGAAGGGGATTGGAGTGGCGGGCGATGTGCCACCGGCTGGAGTCCGACGGGTGCTGGGGCATTTAGCAACCAGTCGGTCGACGGCAGAATGGCCAATGCTGCCGGAGGACAGAGGGGGAGGGTCGTCTGCACGGCGGACACATCAGTGTGATCCAGGTACGGCCCGCGGCCCCATGCGCCCCGTGGCGAGCTGGCGTGGCTGGCCAGGTGTGCGTCTGGACGGCCTCAGCCAGCCCACGCGGCCCAGGGCCGGGCGGTAGCGGGTTGGCCAGCCGACCAGGGTAGCGCACACCACTGGGGCGACGGGCCCTTGCCTGCCTCCTCCCCTCGTTGGTGCGGACCATGCACCGTTCGGCACTCGCACTCCCCCTGGGCCCAGTACTGCAATGTGTCCGCCACGGCGGGGGCCGAAGGAGTCCAGCCGCATTCACTGCCCTGATCGGGGCGGGACGACGAACGTGCCAATGCCATAGCCATGGTGCACTGGACTGGCCGCGGGGATGGGGGTGGACCGGCACATATTGGCCACGATGGACCGCTAAACAAGGTGGCTGGGCGAGGGACTTGGCTGTCCACATGGCGCCTCTGCCGGGCGGCCCTTAGTGCCCCGGCACCTTGCCCTTGTCCAGACGGCCGACCCCGTCGTCCAACGTCCCCCAGGTGCTCTGGGTGGCCACCGTTCATCAGAGCGCAAGGGCGGCGCCTGCCCAGCCGCCCACCGACGCAGGGTCTGCGATGCAAGTCCTAACGCACCGAGAGATGTGCCGGTACATAGAAAAATCGGACCAAGGGTGAAGGAGCGCGTATACAGGGGCAGGGTCCCACTGGGCACCCTTCCTCCGCTCCGGCCAGGTACATATCACTGACGGTAATCAGGCGGTATAATCGAATTAAGGTGCCCCCGTCCCCTGAGCCGCAGATAGCAAGGGTCGTGGGCAGAGTGGCTGGGTCTAATTGCCTTCCGGTTATCCTGCGCAGCGCACTAAGTCGCCTTGTACGTACCAGGCCTTGACAACAAGTTGGCCATCCCAAGCGTCCAGGCGATGTTCCAGCACCGTTATCAAACAGCTTAAAAACAACCTGATTCAAAGTCCGGCGGGCTCAGGCTGGCTAGTGGAGGGGGGTCGCGCCCCCTCC
Organism: Tieghemiomyces parasiticus; assembly: GCA_027575765.1. Taxonomy (NCBI): domain Eukaryota; kingdom Fungi; phylum Kickxellomycota; class Dimargaritomycetes; order Dimargaritales; family Dimargaritaceae; genus Tieghemiomyces; species Tieghemiomyces parasiticus. The sequence continues at coordinate 47,796 of JANBPT010000161.1, forward strand.
CTCCTCGCGCTAGAGCTTGTTTCTTGTTAGGGCGGAGGTTGGTTTGACGATCCACATGGACAAGGCTAGTTTTTCCCCCTTGCCTAATTAGGTGTAGTGTAGACTCTACGGCGATGAGCGGCCGGCCGCCGATCTTCCTGGCCACCAACGGGCGCCGTTGCGAAGGTCTTTTCCCCCACCCCTGCCTCCCTCTCAAGCACATGCCTCTCCCTCCTTATCCTCAGTTACCACGGATCTTTTTATTGTGGGACAAACCTCAAGGCCCGCCCCTTGACTCTTGGTTTAGGGCGCGCTCTTATTCTATTCGCAAAGACGGTGTAGGCCTATCATTCAATGCCTTCCCCAGGCGACCCAGCCCCTAGGAAATGGGATCCGAGTGCCGGCACTCCCGTTAGTCAGATCTAGTACCCGCTTCAAACTTGGTAGTTATGGATGCCCGCGTCGGTTTAAAGGCACTTAACTGATATCTGAAAATCGGCGACGATTATCCAGCCCCCCCCTGCAGGATGTCACTCTAGATGGGGTTCGATTCGATCTGATGAGTGTAATGGGATGACCTGGCCTTCGCCTTGGACATGCCGATTGTCCACCCTGGTTCTGTTAGACAGCCTTATATTGCTACTAAATCTATCCGCGAGGGGCTGATCCTCAAGATGGGAGCTGTCAAGCGGGGGTTTAATTCGTTTCTTTAGATAATAATATATGGGTCTGGTAGAAGAACCATGCCCTTGTCCGAGTGTCGGAACATGTGTAAGGCACAACCCGAACCATGAACGAGATACGGTCTTCTCCCAGTGGTAGGAACGGCAACGTAACCTGAAAGGTCAAATAGTATTACAGCACTAAGGGTTGATGCCGCGCAAGGCGCATTAAACGATGGACGGGTCATGTCCTTTTTTTATTGGCGAGATCTTGGGTAAGGGGCGCCATTGAGTGTAGAAGGGGTTTGACTCAAGTTCCCCTGGCTGGCCAGGTACGGATAGTACGCGCCAAACGTGTATCAGTTGGCACCGTGCTCTGCCGTCCTAGCCTAGGTGTCTTTAACTCTCATTGGTTCAGAGGCTTCCGCGGAATTTTTGTAGGGCGGAGGAATCGCCTGTCTGCCGACCTTGGGCTTAACCGTCCCCGATGCTACACTCACTCCAGGCAAGGATGCCGGACGTACTCACAGGAAGTGGTTAATTGATCGCAAAGCCAACCCCATAGTGTCCGACTCCCTATCGGTGACCAATTCAGGTGTATACCTCTTCATTGGTAATGCCGCGGCAGGAGTAGCAGCGGGGAAGAGGGTGAGGGACAACGTTCCATAGCTGCCCATCAGTTAGGTGAAGTCCAAGAGGCTGGTAAACATTGCGGTACTGATGGATAAACACAGAGGAGCCGACCCCACCGACGTGGATATTCTAAACCTGCTCTCAAGCGCAAGTCGATGTTAAGGGCAGAAGTGTGTGTGTTTGTGCGACACCAACTGTACGCAAGTTGGCCTCTAGAGTATACTCGCACCTTTACCCATAAACCGACGTGCGAGTAACTGTCATTGCAGTGTCAGCCGCCAAAGCTACATTAACCCGCTCACGGATCACTAGCTATACCAGTTTGATGGGGGTCGTACCCATCGATGCATATGCCAGTTTATCTGTTTACGGAGATGGGCTTGGCTTTGGGGGGTTTCAGTATGTTGATGACATGAAGGGTACTTTGGAAAGGTACAAGACACTACCAACCGATTTGCACCCCATCTTAACGCTCTCACCTCTCTAAAGCACCATCACTGTCACATTGGTCGGCGGGTTGGACACACTTAGGGCCTCTGTTGGACAGCCTACTGCGGTGTTTGCCGTTCGGGGTAACCAGCTGGTCTACCGTTACATACACACACACACTTTACTTTACATTAGACGACCAACTCATGGCCCTTTTTCCGCGCATGCCACCGGCTTTCTTCCCTGCTTTCCCCCTCCCTTTCTCTAACTTTGGCTGCCCTGATAGAAAACTAAAACACTTCCTCGTTGGCAAACTGAAAGGGTAGTTCACCTTCAACCTCCTGGGTCACGTAAGGTATCCCGTACGATGTCAACCACGTAGGTAGCTTCGGGTCCTCCTTGGTGGTAAACTGAGTCTTTTGACAGATATCCTCCGGAACTTGGGCCGGCTGACTCAATAGTCGGCGAGCGCCTTGGTAATCGAAGCCTGCGTTCGGCTTGCACTGGACGACGCGCAGAATCTCCTCGATGGACTTGTGTGTCGTGATTAAGCTACGGGCGCGGTTCGGTCCGATCTTAGCGATGGTACTGGAAAAATCGGTACCGCAGAGAATACAAAAATCGACAAATTGCTCGTGATTAAATCCTAGGGCGGCTTTGATCACCTTCGGGTCCATGTGGAGTACGGCCGGCGAGGTGGTACCAAAATTGCGTAGGAGCGGTCCGTCTCCGAGGACCAGCACATCTGTGTCTTCCGATATCGTGCCTTGCGTTATTCCCGCCTGGTACAGTCCGGCGCAAACAGCCTCGGACTCGGCGTGTTTGACCCGGTAGTGGAAGAGCCCCATTTTCCTGATCGTCTGTGCTACTTCGCGATAGATCTGTTCGGTGATGCGCGTTGTCCGCGTGGTCAGTATCCGCTGGTGAACCCGTTGAAGGCCCCGGAGGGCACGCAGGCCCCGTTCCTGGGCAACCTTGGCCCGGACTCTCTGTTCGGCTTTGGCGGGTGATTCTTTAATCTCTTTACTTTTATCTGGCGTCGAACCAACCTCCTTTTTCGTGGTCACGGCCGCTTTGGGATCCGGCTCCGGAACCGGGTGCAGGTCAGCGCTGCTCAGGAGGAGCTCGGCCTCAAGTAGTCGGGCCTCATTGGGGTCGCTCACATCCTGGTCGACCACAAGGCGAAAAAGATCACGCTCGAGTTCCTCGGTCTGGGCCCGGATCATTCCGATGCGGCCCCGGGGCTTCTTGGAGGATTTGCCTATAGCTAGACCGCCCCCAGTCGTGCTGCGGAGGACCCCCAAAATATGGCCGAGCACGGCCGGGTCCATTTCGAGTCGGACTAAGGGCTCGACCTGCTGCAAATAGGCGAGCATGCCCAGGCCTGAAGGCGTCGAGGTCTGGTCTGGAATCGCCGCAATCGCCGTAGCCCGGAGCTCGGGGGTCAGGTCGCCGAGGAGTTGGATGACCCGCTGGAGCAGCTGGATTCGTCGCTCCTCCAAATGGGAGGCTATAAGGGCATCGCGCATGATCTGGTTTTGCTCAGCGCGCTTCAGCGTCTCCTGGGCCTTTTCCTTGGGTCGCTTGGACCCATCGAAGAGGAAAAGCGGGGTTATTTCGTGGCGTTGGAGTAGCCGACCAAATTGAAAGAACCCATAGATGTGGCGATACTTGCTCATACGCTGAAATGTCTCCGGGGAAGCGTCTGGTAGGTCGTGGCGGTCGTCGAGGTCCAAATGTTTTGGGACGACCAGTTCGGAACGGAGAAATTTCATCAGCAGGAGGGTGCTGTCGACCGCCAGCGTCTGGCCTCGGTAAGACGCTAGGGTGCGCTCGGTGAGAGCGTTCGGCGCAACCAGCCGCAGGAAAGGGGTTAGACCTTTGATTCCCATGCGGACACAGTCGTCGTGATGGGGTACGGAGGCGGCGATTGCGGTGCGCGTGCCAAGGTCGACGCGGGAGGAGGAACGTGGTGATTCGAGATCCCTGCGTGGGCCCGGAATGTGAACCAAAATGGTGTCGATTGCGATAGAGCGACTGAAAAGTGGAGTGTAGACTTCAGCGACCAGGTGGTGGATATGTAGACCAAGGGAGGAACAGGAATGGTCCCTGTTCTGTTCAAGTCATGAGTCCGTTATAGTTGGTGCTTTTTGACCACCAGTTATCAAAAAAAAATGTTGATTATTGAAACCGCAGGCTACTGCGGTTCCGTGGCCTTATTACATTTCTGCTTAAGCCATTAGTGGAATAGTGTGGCTTGTAGCCGTGATTCCTGAACTGGCGGATTGTGGCTTTGGACTGACAATCGCGTGGCCTAGGCAATTAGACCACGTAGCAAAGGACTGTGCGTGTGCGTGTGCGTGCGTGCGTGTGTGCGTCTGTGTTTTAGTCAAGCCAAATAACACAGGTTACCGTACCTATATTTACCCGTGGACCCCCATGAGGGCTCCACGCTTACTACATTCCTCATAGACAGTTCACGGTTTCCATTCCACTTGACTTTTACTTTCTACGACTGACCTCCATCCAACTCTTAACGTCCCATCTCGCCGCATTCAACTTCGCATTTCGCCTCTACGTACTCCCTGCTTATACATTTAGCATCGCATTCCCCCTTTTCTCTCTTCACTGTCCAAGATTTCTTTTTAGCCCGCCATGGGTAAACGCAAGTCGGCACGCAAACCGGTGGCCAAGACCAAAATCCGGCTCGATTCGGTGTTCGACTGCCTGTTCTGCAACCACGAGAAGACCGTATCGGTGAAGATGGACAATGAAAGTAAAGTGGGTCACATCCACTGCTCCGTGTGTCCGGCGTCATACCAGGCTCCTATCAACTACTTGAGCGACCCCATCGACGTATACAGCGACTGGATTGACGCCTGCGAGAACGCCAACAGCGGACCCGGCGCCCAAGCTGCCTCACGGTCCAGCGGGGGTGGCGCTGCCGGACGCGGGCCACCATCGTTAGCATCGAGGCCTGGTCGGCCCGCGCCTCGGCGGGTTGACAGTTACGGCGTGCCGGACGAGCTAGACGATGCGGAGGATGACTTTGAGTAATAAAGGATCGCAAGCACGCCATCGTTTATACTGCTTTAAGCACAGGAAATGTGCTAGGTAGGAGGACAGCATGACTTTTGGATGGCCTGAGGAATCTGTAGCCCTTGCCCAACGCTAGGTGTAGAGGCAAAGCGGGGAGGTAGGGCGTGACCACCCTATATTATGTACAAGCCCTAGCAACCACACGTCACCGGGCTTATCCATACGCCCATTACCTCACGCTGTACACATGCAGACACTTCAGACCACCGCTTTCTTGAAGGTTCAACGCTTAAGGTTGGACAATCGCTTGCAGCGTACCATAACTAAGTCTCTACATTCCATTCGTTGCCTTTTTTACTAGGCCTGGCATCTCCTCCTTTCCATACCAACCCTTGAACCATCTATTGCCCACGCGACGATGGCGACCCCGAAATTCACCACAGATGTGGCCGACGCGGTGGCCTGTGCTGCCTCGCCAGGTCATCTCCTTGTGGTATGGATAGCCGGTAAGTCCGCTACGGTTTCTATGGTCCGAGCCGACGGAGGGGAGGGGCATGGCTTCGGCCATACTCGCTTGTAGTACGGTCACGTTAGGGCTGCGGCGTCCAACATACCGGATACTAACATACTCGAGCCCTGCCCTAACCCCGCTCGGTTTACACGCAAACCTCATTTCGAGAAACAGACGACTCAAGCGCTTCCATGGCTATCCAGGACGTATTCGAGGACCCTAAGGTGAGCGGTGACAGCAAACGTATTATATATCCCGGCGTTCGAGGACAGCGCCTTCGAGTGTGTAAAAGACTGAGCGTGGCGAGGCTCAACCACTTGACGTTGAACCCCAATTCCCTCCGGCCTCCCAACTGCCCTTCTACACCACAGGTCACGCAACATCTGGACGACCGCGTGGTATGCCTCCGCCTAGCTACCAATTCGGATGGCGCCCACATGTTTGGCCAAATCTGTAAGTTACACGATCTGGCCGCGGCTGGCGGGGTGTGCCCCCGAGGTATTCCCTTTACACAGGCTCATTCTAAGAGGATTAACAAGCAAAATAATAATAATCGCCATGACGCCTTTCCACTGTCCGTTCAGACACCATCTCCAAAACGCCGGTGGTTTACATCATTAAGTAAGCGCTTGTAGCTCTGCAAAAATGCCGGTTTTTCCGGCATCGGCTACCTTCTGAACTGGCAAGGCGGCAATTTCTGACCTTAACTAGCAGCTAAACTAATCATCCTGGACACTTTTTTCTTGGTACCCCAGGGAAGGAATGCCGCTGCACCGACTCGAAGAGGTGCTCGACCCGGACGACTTTGCAGAGAAACTATGTGCCAGTAAAGATACGGTTCCGGGGAGCCAACGGCGGGATTTTTCGACAACTCCTAATCCGCCGTCTCTGGCCGAGCCGACATCCCCGTCACCGTTGGGCGGCAATGAGCCTCAGTTGCCGTCCGTACCCCTCGCCAGGCCTGCGGCCACGCCGGATACCGCGCCTTCGTCGCCACCTCAGGCGACTGTCACCACCGCTGCCACTGCCAGCAGCACGAGACGGTCACCAATCATCGCTACACCCGTAGAGGGCGCTATTGTGTCGTCGCCCGAAGACGCGTCAGCCTCGCCGACGACGACGGAACCTGCCGTTGAGGCCGATCCGGAAGAACCTACCCCGTCACCCGCGCCGCGCACCCTTCCTACGCCCCCCACACAGCTCCTTGTTCGTCTGCTTGATGGCTCCGTACTCCGGACGCGGTTCGACGCCACCGAGACCACCCTGGGCGACGTTGACGACTATATCCGTGAGCACCGCACGGACGGCACGGCGCCCTACTACCTCATACAGCTCTATCCGCGCCGGCAGTACACGAGCGAGCAGTACAGCTGCACTCTTGCCGAATTGGACCTGTGCCCGAGCGGTACCCTGGTGCTCAAACCGGCGCCAGAATCCACCGTCCTGCGGTCGCTGCTGAATCCAGTTGTGGGGAATACCGCTCACGCTAATACTGTCGCTGAGCGCAGCGTGCTCTTTTTCGCCTGGTGCTTTTCCTACACACAACTCATCGGTGCCTTCGTCTGTGGACTCTTTCGCCGTCTCTTTGGTACTACGACCTCACCTTCTGATGACCGGAACGACTCTCCGGCGTCAGAAACGGCGACCAGCACGGCCCGCCGGCCTACGGTCCGTCACGGCCCACGTGTTCGCACTGTCCATTCAGCCCCTGACTCAGATTCGGAGCGGGATACGACCTACAATGGGAACTCCACTAATATGCGTCCTTAGGACGAAAGCCAGGCCTGATAGTAACTATAAGGTTCGTACTATAAACCTGGTGATCCGTTATGTATGAAATAGCACACGCTGGTTTACGAAGGGGAAAGGTAGAGCGTTTGGCCCACGAGAAGAACGGATGAGACATTGATGGAATACACAAAGGACGGCTTTATTGGCCGAGGAACAAAAGGAAAGGGGCAGGTGAGGAGGAATCGAACATCCGTAAGTTTGAGTGGAGCTCACACGCCGAATGATTGGCGCGCCTCTTGGGCGTAGAGCTGCAGCGAACGGGCGACGCTCTCGATACTGCAAGCAGGAAAGTGCGCGCCAAAGCGTTGAGAGAGAATCGGGGAAAGTTTGGGCATATGAGTTAGTGGTGGTTTCAATAGGCAAGTTCCAAGTTAGCAAAGTGCGCTAGCTTGCATGTTTCCCTCCTATAAAACTTACTTGACATCGCCCCAGCCGCGCTCGGCGTTCTCGTTCTCCTCAATGATATCCTGCTGACCCATGACACGTAGAACTGCCTTCTTGCTGGGCTCTTGCATCTCGCCAGCCAGCAACAGCTCGTCTAGGACGAAATAAGCCTGGGTGATTAGAAGTGGAGCAGGTGGCAAGTGTATGATCCATGTGGGTTTAGTCGGCAGTGTAGGTCCTCATAGCGGCGGTAAACGGCTTGATTGGGTATGGATCGGCGGTTAGGTATCCCCGTTGGTGTACCTACCTTCTGAAAGTTGAAAATCAGGTCGAGCTCGCATACCTGGGCATAGGAACGGGATAGGGGATAGAGAAATGTACACGGATGGTAAGTCTAACCTGAGAGTCGGCCGTTTGTAGGCCCCGCTCACTGCTGGTTCTCAATCTCATTGTTGAATGTGCCTTACATTGCCAAAGTACTGGTCCAGAATCTCGACGTAACGGTGGATAATTTCCAAAGTGATGAGCTCGTTGTCAGTGGTGTCGACGCCGGCAATGAAGAAAAGGCTCGCGTACCTGGCATGGTACAGGATGGGGAAATGTATTAAGTAGGCCAAGGCCAGTTAGATGGTCTGTAGTCGGCCCCCCTTCCGTTAGCTGTGAATGGCCAAGTCGACATGACAACGATTAGCATGCGCTGCTTACCTCCGGTAGACCAATTTGGTATCTGTCGTACGTTCCCGGCAATATGAGGAGGGATAGGATTGATAATTATATATGAGTATCCAACGAAGCATTACAGGCCTTGAAATCTACCCTCAACCTAGCTTCCTAAGTCTCCAATTTGGGCAAAGCACCTACCGCGATACTCTAGGAAATTGCACAGACGGGCTCGCCGGGCGAGGACGAGCTGAGTCACGTCCTTGACAATCTTGGATTTTTCCTTAGGGGCCAGGGTAGTAAACCACTTAGCCAGGCGGACCTTGCCCTGACGGCTAACGAGGAGGACGTAGTTGACCTGGCGAGTGAAATACCGTAGGGACGAGGGATGTGGGCGAATTAGGTCGGTGCGGAAATGCGGTGGAAGGCGCAAAATGAGGCCTACCCATCATATGTCGGCCGATTAGTACCGAGTGAATCGCCTACAGGGCCAGTGTTAGGCGCCCATTCCGCATCGCTGCTCTAGAAGGACGTGGCGACTTACACCCATGATGGTATGTACGTCGCGGGACCTGATTGGGAAGGCTACACAGGGGAGATGAGCGATACTGCAAGGGTCAATTATGTAAAATCAGGGAATCGAGAGCCAGATGGCAACGTAACGTGGAGGAAAAGGACAAGTTGAAGAAGGCGGTGGGCCCATGAGCAAGTGAGATGTGGTAGACACTTAGGGTCGCTGTCAGGGCTGAGTGTGTGACCGGGGTCAAACGTCAGACCTCACCCCCCCTCCCTATACTCCATATTTTCCATTGCTTGGCCTAGTAAAACGGTAGCGAACTGGGCCTGACGGGGCCATCACAGCTGGGATGGGGGCCGGGTCCGTGCTAGCACCACCCTGGATCGCAAGTCCTGCTAGTGCGGCCGAAGTTGATTATCAGCTGTCCCCTTCGAATCACTTGGCCCGCACTTGCGGAACCTGAGTGCCGTGCTTCACCGCTTATATAGCATATTTGATGTTCACGGCGCAAGGCTAATAAATACTTGTATTCTAATACCAATTGTACACACTGTCTGCCGTCTAGTACATAGGTAAACCAGAACACGCCGTATCCTTGCCTATTCCGCAATGGTGACTACCGAGTGGGACCGGCCCTTGATACTGGTCAGTCCTACCTTGGACATGATACCGCGGTAGTGGCCGAATAGTGCCGTTGTTAGGTACTTATTACTGCTTACCAATTGATGGCTGGGAGATAGCGTATAATAACCCCTGTCTGGCTGAACTCCATTGCAGAGGTTAGGGTGTATTGGTCGGACCTGTGACGGTACAAATTGTTTGAAACTCGGCAAGGTACGCCTCGCGGCCGCTGGAGCAGCCTAGGAGAGACGGTACCGCTATGTCCCTAAAGTACACGTTGACCCACACCAACACAAGCGACTCTATTATTTGCCTCCATCCGTAACGGTCCTGGTAGGTAGCACTGAACACGGTAATGGCAGTGCACAAGGTGATAAAGGCCAAGGTACTGAAAATCGTCCTGTGGTACCCGTTGCATGTGCGACAGATCTTGCGGGGCAGGAGGCCCATGGCCACGCTGACAGCGACGCGGTAGGCCAGATTAGTTAGAAAACGATGATGGAAGGAGGAGGTGCACACACACAGATACCTGGAGCCGGGGCGGGGCGGTGGTCTTAAACTTGGAGAGGGTAGAAGGTACCACAACGAACAGGACGCCAGGGAAGCACACCGTGTTGAGAATGGCGCAATGGACCCACCACCTCTTCTGACCAGTCACCCCCAGATCGACAGAGTGCTTGACATATGTAGGTGGTAGTAGCGGGCTCAGATGTAAAGGAAAATTCCCATAGACAAGCTTGGGAGCCTGAACCACATAGGCTGCATCGATATAGGAGGGGGGCAGTGGAGGGCCGTACGACACGGCCCGGAAGTATGAAAGACTCCGGTCCTATAGCCGAACGAGGCTGCAAGAAGGCCTTGGTGAAGTAGGTCGAAGAACCCATGGTTATAGGTTATATATAAAAAAGGGTACTTAGCGGGAACTTAGGTAATCGATGTGGTTGTTAGCTCCGAGGTCCTTTATATCCGTTAAGTACCAAAAACGCTGGACTACTAGAGCCAGACGCAATGCTCAGAATTACCTAGCTCTACAGCGGTAAGCAGTGGAATATAACATGTGCGGAACATCAGAGGGTTACTCATCGAGTGTAATAAAAAACCGGGATTGTCAAATCGAAAGCGTAAACGAGACAGTCGACCCCGATTACAGCGATACCCCAGCTGCCAACCGTGCGCCAATAATAGCGACATTATCCATGAATAGGTGGTATAGTTGGAGGATTATAGGAGGTGAGGGGGGGGTAGGTGCTATCGCGCCTTTAGAGGAGAAACAAACACTCCATTAGAGAGCCTAGTAGATATATATTGGCGGGTTAGTAAGGAACACGCAGAGACGATCAGTATACTCACAGATCAGCTGAAGCATGGTAACTGGGCCGGGAGGTATGGAAGTGGTAACGATGCGCGGGAGTTGTTAGAGTCCTCGGGTCTTGATCCTTCGGGTCTCAAAAACGGCAACTTTATATGGTACACATCAGTGTGGGTTGCTTTTAGGAGAGGCATAAGTGGCTACACTTTCCAGTAGATGGAGGGCGCGCACCACCCACTTCCCTCTAAATGGCCTAGTTTGGCAGGGGAGGAGAGGATGTACACCCATCAATTCTCACTCTATCCTCCGCACTCCCGCCTCCATTCCTCCTCTGCTCTCACCCACCTCTTGCACAGTGTACCGTGCTACCGTGTTCAGCCGGATTATCCTACTGCTTCGTTGCATTGGCGAGTCAACCCTACCTGGTGAGCCGGACCTACGGCTAATATATTACCATCGACCCCTGGCCACGATTTTCTCTACACACTGATGGCCCTACAGGCAACGTACAGTATGTCTGAAAGCCCTACAGAAGTCAGAATCTGAAAAGGGTTCAAACCTCACCCTTCCTCTCCCCTTGTTACAGAAGACCCGGACTCTCGACCCACCAATTTGGCGGGGTTGTGATCGACCAGTCGCTTTCCTGACCCTAAGCCAACTGGGTGTGGATAGAGGGGCCCAGCAGTAGAGATTTAGCACGAGAACGATAGAGAGAGGTGAATACCGGGTTAGAGGACACGATCTGTGGCCTGACCTGAGCCCCCTGTTGAGGACTTGCAGATCTTCTATGGTTACTAACCATTTCTCGCTTGCCACAGTGAACCTGTAAGCCCCCTACAGAAACCCCTGCCTCTGACCATGAGAGGGCTTGCTACCATCCGGTCTTGGAGTCTGTGGTAGATACTGTAAGCACTATTGTTTCCCCCCCCCCCAAAAAAAAAAGAGGGGGGACGAGGGCGTAGGCACTTGGTGGACGGAATCAATCCTCTCACCCTCCCTCCAGGTTACGTCCTCCTCTCCGGGATGTAAAGCCGCTCACTATATCATGTACAACGGATTGCTTGCTTTCCATCAAGCTGCCATAATGCCACACGAACCTGACATCTATAAAGTATAGCAAACCTCAGTGGTGCCACACACACAAAGCATAGTACAGAGTCAGGAAGGGGATAATTAAGTAACTGCCAACTCTTGGACATTTTCTTCAGGGAACTCAGGGTCACTGGACGACAGTACACGGATACTATGTTATACTAGCTAGAAAGGCAGAAGATTAAATAAAGTAACGCGTCATGCAAATAATGAAACTAGCAGCGGACCCCGGTTACACGAGATACGACTTCTCGTCCATAGGTTTTGTCGGCGCAAAAAGGGAGCGGACATCTGTGAGCTCGGCGTCCGACACTGACGCTGGGTAAACAACATCTTTCTTACCCGGCATGGCCACCACCACGTCCTCCTCCATCGGCGTCATGGTTTCCGTCACCGAACCCTTCAGGGTCGTACCGTTATCGGCCCGGGAAGCAGTGCCGCTAGATGACTTGAATTCCGCCAGCCCGTCCATAGCTAGGGTCTCTTGGAAACGTGCTAGGTAGTTTTGACGGTCAAACAGGTACCCATAGAGCGGCCGTGCTAGGGACGCCCAGAAGTACAGGTTGACCGCGATGAGCGAAAGGTTAAGCATGATGAAGCGGCCCCAACTGTGCAGCCAAACGACCTTCATACCGGTCACGCCCATCACGATGACCAGTACAGTAAACCCGGCGGTACTGGTCATGGTCTCAAGGTACTCATTGAAAGACTTGCGTACGTTGCGGAGGAGGATGGCCAGGACGATGGCAACGACTGTCAGGTAGTAAAGGGCGACACAGAATAACACGGAATAGCCTGGGCTGTACATGCATGTTCCCGGTTGATCACCATTGGTGGTATACACCCAGCCAGGTATGGCAGTGCTCAGGATGGGGAATATCATCGGGAGCAAGCACATGCTGGCAAAAATACCGTAGAAGTAGCGACCCCCGATGGGCTGCATACGCACGAGCAACCAGTATAGGATCCACATGCGGTAGTTGACCACAACCAGGTAGAAGAGGAGGCCTGCGGAGTACATGAGCCAAACGTTTAGGATGATGCAGGAGGCCCGGGAATATGCGAGGGCCTTCGTCTCCAGCCCAATCAGCTGGCCTAACCAGTAGATAAATCCGGCTGGTAGCGTGGGTTTACATACCAGGAGTTTAGGGAGATAAGGCGCGGTGCGTGAGGAGAAATTAAGAGTGTAAATGTATGATTAGAAGCCGGGTAATGAGTTATTGAGTGGGATGCCTTTTGGGGCACTCTTTTTCGTACATAAAAAGAAAAGGGGAATATTTGCATATCAGCCCCAAAAATTCTGAACCTCAATTCACTGGTCCCCCAGGTAACCCGGGCCAATGGGTTCCGTATGGGAGGAGGTCATAGAAGGTTATGAGCACCACTTACATATCTGTAGTATAAATAGAACCTTGATATTACGCGTCCGGAAAGGGATAAATGTCCGTTTCTTGAGCAGCAATAGGATGAAAACGCTAATGTTGGCAACGTAGCAGACAACCCCTAGCGCAATGGACGCGATGTCCAATCCATCAAAAGGGTCGGGTATCCAGACCCCGTCTGCGCCGGATTCCGGTGTCGTGGTCATGGCTGGTGTTTTGAGAGTTGCCGTGTACCTAGCTGGGCAGCTGTGGTAAATTTAAGCAGACCGCCACGACGGGGTGACAGCAGGTATGACAAGGATAGTGGTCTCGGTGGCACTAATGGGCAGACTAGACAAGAGGTTGTGACTGCGTTGGGTAGAACTTCGTATTGTAAGGTATGGAGAGAACAAAAAAGAAGGGGGGGGGGCGAAGTAGAGGTGCGGCGACACCACAGTAAGACAATGCAATGCTCAGACAGAAGTGTCAAGTGTGTCATGCAGGATTGGAAACTTGCTCTTTTACAGAGATAAACAAGCGCGATGGAATGGAAATCTAAACTGGACTATCGAGAGGTCCGGCAGAGCTGCCTATATAGTGGCCGACCTGAGCTCCGCTACATATGGGGTTGTGCACCCATAACTATCACTTCGACTCCAGTATTCCCACATTTCCTGTTTCCTCATACCTTAACACAATATCCTTGAGTCGAAATGAGGGCCATACACCCTCTTTTCGCCTGCATGGCAAACATCCCGCCCTAAGGATTTCCTGGTTCATTTCATTGGCGAAGTTCTCTTTGTAGAGAACCAGTATTACTACTACCGCTAGCTCACGCTTGTCCCTTCACTGTGGAAACAAGGTTGGAGGATAAGTCACTACTCACGGCGATCCAGCGGAAAACCCGTCATCCGTAGTACGTCGTGAACGGATTAGGAGGAACAGGCGGGGAGGAGATCAACTTCAGCGTATGTGGAATAGAGAAGAGGAAGAGAGAGACAGAGACAGAGACAGAGAGAGAGAACGACAGGAAGCATGGCACGGGGACGAGATGGATAGGGTATGCCACGGGAATGGCCGGATGGGCGGCCTTTGATTGACGAGAATGAAATGCGCAACAATGGAGGTATCGCAGGTCGCTTGGTCAGTAAATCCATAGTCAATTACTGATGGTGAGAATCGTAGCTAGCCAGCAGTGCGGTCTATATAATTTAATCACCCCTTCTAAACCGACCCTACAGCATGAACTTGATGACGGACTATTAATATAGGGAGAGCACATACTCAACGAGCATCCACCAATATCACATTTCCCGGGTTTCTCCTCCCAGATATTGGTATCGCCCAGTCAACGATCAAGCCGATGTGCCCCCCATGATGGTCAATAATCTCCGAATTTAACGCCCCGGCTGCTTTTTTTTAATCATTGTCTAAGCTACACATAGACGACGCCAACCAGCCATTCACCCTAGTCCATATCGACAGCCCACAAGTCTCCTCCAGATGAGGCCAAGCAGGCAGCCCAATCATTTGGTGCAGGCCGATGGCGATGGAGAGAGAGAGAAAGGGAGAAGGTGACTGGTCGATGGGAAACCAAAGCATCCACTTCCTTTTCGGTAGCAATGAGCCGTATGGTTTGGTGCGTTGTGGGAATACAACCACGACCTCTCCTAACGCGCTGACAGTGATTGAACTGAGTTGAGTGAATTTACTACTGTGAAGCGTGGGCAGTTTTCTCCGCCCCCCCCCTGGTAACTATTGAGAACAGGCCTCTACATATGCCCTGGCCGCCACTTCTATTTGTAAGTCCATCTCGGGCAATTGCGGCACGGTACGACACGACACGGCCAGGCCGGGTAGTGAGGAGGAGGAGGAGGAGGAGGAGGAGGAGCGGGAACGACTGAGGGAGCATGGTCCATTACTATAGGCAAAGCGCTTGTGCTAAAGAGTGGAGATAAGTCTCCAATGACGGCTTGAGACTTCCACCTTGTTATTAACAGGGTAAAGCTTGGTCGTCAGGCTGGTGGCAGTAAATTCTACAAGTGGCAATTTATTGACGCGGTCCTGAGATAGCGGCTTAACGGAACAACCCAACTAACCGCCGACATCATGTTTTAACATCTCCTATCATACGAGGTACGCCTTCTCATCCAACGGTTTCGATGGGGCAAACAGGGACCGGACGTTAGTTAGTTCGGCATCGGAAACGGAATTTTGGTAGACGGAAAACTCCTTGGCCGGTTCCGCTTCAATCGCCTCCGCCGGTGTCTCGGTCCCCGTCACGGACGCCTTTACCGCGGTAGCTTCGGAACGGGACGCCGTACCGCCGCCGGACGACTGGAGACCAGTCAGTCCATCCATAGCCAAAGTCTCCTGGAAACGTGCCAGATAGTTTTGACGGTCGAAGAGGTAGCCGTAGAGCGGGCGGGACAGCGAAATCCAAAAATAGAGATTGACGGTGACGAGCGAGAGGGTTAAGATGATAAAACGGCCCCAGCCGTGTAAAAAGATGTACTGGGATCCCGTGACACCCGTGACGATGGCCAGTATGACAAACCCGGCGGTGCTGATCATGGACTCGCGGTACTCGTTGAAGGTCTTGCGGACG
This sequence comes from Tieghemiomyces parasiticus, assembly GCA_027575765.1. NCBI lineage: Eukaryota > Fungi > Kickxellomycota > Dimargaritomycetes > Dimargaritales > Dimargaritaceae > Tieghemiomyces > Tieghemiomyces parasiticus. The sequence continues at coordinate 63,392 of JANBPT010000161.1, forward strand.
TTGCGCAGGAGGACGGATAGGACGACCGCCACCGCCACCAAGTAATATAGGGCGAAAGAGAAGTAGATATGGTAGGCCACGGTATAGCGGCAGTTACCTTTGCGGTCACCTTCGGAAGCGGTTACCCACCCAGGAATCGCGGTACTGAGAACGGGGAACAGTATCGCAGGTATGCAAAGACAGGCGAAAACGCCGTAGAAAGCGCGACCCCCGATGGGTCTCATGCGGATTAGAAGCCAGTAAAGGATCCAGATCCGGTAATTAACTACGATCAGGTATAGGTGAAGACCGCAGAAATACATGAGCCAGGCTTCGTAGATGATGCAGGAGGCCCGCGAGAGCGGCAGATATGGCATGTTCAGATGAATTAGCTGCAGTATCCAATATAGAAATCCGCCTAGTCGGGTGTGCAAGCGATAAAAGATTGACCGTGTAGGAAGGGGGGAGGAGGCCGGAGACAGTGTGGATTTTTAACATGAGGGGTAGGTTAGCTCCTATGCCGGGCAAAGCTTTGGACCAGCTAATAGGCTGTGGATTAGTGTGCCTTCAACGGGTTGACAGTACATAAAAAGCCGTCGACATTCATTAGCACTCGACAGGCAGCACTTACAAAACTGCAATATGAGTAGGACCTTGATGTTGCGGGTCCGAAAGGGAGTAAATGTTCTCTTCTTTAGCAGTAGCAGGATGAACACAGCAATATTGGCCGCGTAACAGATAGACCCCATCACAAT
>JANBPT010000162.1:0-64107 GCA_027575765.1 Tieghemiomyces parasiticus
TCCTCCATGGCGATGCCAGGTATGGTATTGTATGGGATGTGTGATGTAGGTGGTATCCAAGGGAGCCGCGTTTATTAAGAATAGGAGCTAGTATGTGTGGAAAATAGGTAGCGGGTTGTGAGGGCAGTGGTCTTCTGCTTTGAATTAATGTTCATCAGAAACTGCGTGCTTTCGGATTGGGGGTTCTGTGGCCGGTGAATGCTTGCATGTACCAGGAGTCGTTGACGTAGGGGTATATGGTTATCAAGTGCGAATCACTAGGAAACAGGTGAGGGTGGGTCATGGCCCTTAGCTAACGAGCGGGACATCAGGTAGCTGCGAGCGGACGATAGGTAGAAGGTATGTACACCGTTCGTGGGGAACGTTAGGGGTCCCAGCAGTGTGCGGGTCCACTATAGCCCTTAGATGACACCGGCGGTTTCCGGTACAACGCACTCCGTCATCTCTTTTACTACTGGGTTGCTTTTGCCAATAACAATTGTGGTAGGTGCGAACCTAGAGGGTTAGTTATTAAGGTGCTCGTGTAGTCCTAGATAAGTGTAGTGTGGCAGAGGCACGTATGAGGTGGTCTACCATGACTCACTGATTTCATACCAACTTCTGACTCCAATTATTGAGCTCCACCAACCACCAGGTCTACTAGATCTAGATAGACCACGACCTCCACCAGAGGATCTATAAAAGGAGCCGGGGACGGTCCCGACCAAATCTCTACAGTATTCATTCGTTTTTATTTATTTCGCTTTACCTTGTCTACACAGCGTCCCGTGCCTTGCTATACCACCCGTTATCTAGCTCTGCAACTTGCACCTGTTTGGCCCTGTCGCCCCTCCCCTTAGGTGAGCACTTCTTCAATAAAGCTCCACCTGGCGCACTTAAGCTACCAGAAAAGAGAAGGACATGGGTCTGTACAAGTTTTGTTCGGAAGGGTACTAAACAGTTGCACGGGGCTCCTTTGTGAGACGGACGGTAAGGAGAGTCACACACGATGAGTAACTGGCCCATTAATCCCGGGTACAACTCCTGATGAAAAGCAATGAGGCGACGCTGTGTATGTCGAAGCTGTCGTTCGTTCCGGCAGTTCCTAGCTTATACCAAACCGGGTGTTCCCTTCAGACCCGACGGGTAGCCATGGTAATTCCCGTCACCCGGTACTCCATCTTACCTTCGTTTCCAGACCCAATGCGATTGAATGGATGGGTATTTTATTGATCAAGAAAACGAGGGGGAGGACCAGCCAGATGGGTAAGTGGAAGACGAGGTGACATTTCGAGGAAGGCATAAGGTTAAACGGGTTATGCGGCGAGGGATAGAGAGGGATGAGGCGACCAGTAGTGCACGGTCTGTACCGGGCATAGTGAGAATGGCCGGACAAACAAAAGGGAAATCAAGCTACCCGTTTTTCGCACGGAAAGGCGATTGAGGGCAAAGGCGTTGAAGCCGGCTGAACAAGTAAGTAGGAGGGAGAGGGGGATATCAATATGCTACAGAAAGTAAACCATGTAAATAAAAAAACGCAAGATAATGTCAGCATTGCCATATACAGGCAAGCCCGTAGAGAGCACTGACAGTGGGTGAAAGTAGGGGAGAAGGTGCAACAATGGACAATTGGGCGGCGAGAGGGGCCTGACCCCCCTCACCGAAAGGAATTAGGCATGTCCGCGCGTAAAGGCCATCAAAGGTAAATTTAAGATGTAAAAAAAGGTTCTAATTGCAACCAGCCCCAGCGTAATAGTAAGAGGTAGGAAAAGGTAAATAAGTTTCAGCACATCAAGCACATGCCTCCACCCTTCCGGTCACCGTAGCAGCAGTCACAGCAGGACGCTGGGCAGCAGCAGCACACGGTCCCTTCGCCACAGCACTCGTCGTCGTGGTTTCGATCGCGCTTGTTCCGGCTTTGGCTGGACGAGTAGGTCATGGGGGGCGCTGGAGTATACGCGGAGGGCTTTGACGATAACGGGGGTGGGGACGGGGACGAGCCCCCGGCCCCGTAATGATGCTGCTGCTGGTGGTTATAGTAAGTGTCCGCGGGGTGGTACCCACGGACACTGGCCGACGACACGTTAGAAGGAGGTTGTGGCGGCTGGCCGTAGCCATGGGACAGGCTGGCGCCGTGCGAGGACGTCCGGTGGAGGTGCGGGGCCGACGACCGCGGGGCCTGCAGCGACTTGGACCGGGAGTTGTAAGGACTAGGCTCCCCCGCGCTGTTGAGAGTCCCGGGATGGTGCGGATCAAAGGTCGGCGGGGGCCCGTAGTGACCAGAGGAGGCGGAAGATGACGGCGGGGGTATGGGTAGAGCACGACCGGAGTTGCCGCCAGCCGCATAGCCGTTATTCGGCGGCCCTGGGCGGTAGGAGCCTATAGGTCCCAAGGAAAGGGAAGCAAGGGTAGGGCAAAGAAAGGGGATGCAGACGGTTAGATGGCGTAGTGGGGTGTAGATATACGGGACGGGGTGGTAGCAGATTTCAGACCTGCTGCTGTTCAATCCAATACTTACCCTGTGACGGCGGCGGGTAGTTACTCGGCTGCTGCTGGTACTGACCCTGCGGCGACTGCTGGTACTGTTGGTGCTGCTGCTGGGGTGGCCGTTGGTGATGCGCCTGCTGGGGGTGGTGAGGTGACGTCTGGTAACTCTGCTGGCCTTGGGGCGGGTACCCGGTATGCTGTTGGGGTTGCTGGGGATGATGGGCGTGCGGCGGAGGTCTCTGTGGCATCGACTGCAGGTTCTGGTGGGAGTGTTGCGAGCGCAGCGGAGGCTGTTGGGTTGACTGGCGATAGTGCTGGTCCGGATGGCCGGGGCTGGCCCCCTGCGGGGTATAACCTTGATTGTTGTACATCATCGGGCGAGACGCAGGAGCGAAAAAGAGGGTTAGGTGGTTTTGACGTGCGGGGGGGATGGCGTAGAGAGCAACTACGGACCTCAGGTACAGAGAAGGGGGTGGACACAGCCAGGTACTAAATCGGGAGGCAGATTGGCGTATTATGCTGCCCAGTTGTCAAACAGAGTTACAATCAGACAGTGCCTCTGGGCCTAACAGGAGCCAGTTAAAAATAGTACGGGACTCTCTAATATGGGACAAGGGGCGGGCGGAATTGTTGAAAGAGGAACCGAAGGGCACGGACCAGAGATGCGAATGAGCAACTGCGAGTAAGGGGAGGGACTCAGACCCTCGAAAGTCTGATGGCTAGTAAATTGGGGAGCGCTCCGGATGGCGGTCAGAGAGCGGTAGTGTAAGGGACAGGCAGAAGGAACGGCGGAGGGTAGACGGGTGCGACCGCGACGAGATTGTTAAGGCCGAGATGGGGGGGAGGCTACGGTTACGCGCCACTCGGGCTGGCGGTAGTGGATAGCGTAGCTGGACTAAAAAGGCGCAAGGGCAGGAAAAGACCGCAGATAGGAGCGATGATTAAGGAGCAAAAAAAAGCTAGGCGGCCACCAGGGTCGTAAGCAACTAACGAGGGGGAGCTGGGGAGCCAAGTGGGCGTCTAACGGATGTCCTGCGACGTAACCTGCACGGCATGCAGGGCAGCGGTGTTTCAAAGGTCAAGCTGGTGCCGATGGGCGAAGTCCGTAGCGAAGCAGCGGTCGTAGGCAAGGCGGGCCGACCGACGAATTGGAAGAGCCGCAAACAGCGAGGGGGGGGGGAAGACAGAGCACACCGTTGGCCCGCTCACATTCATAATTGGCAAGCCTGAGCCTAGGCCTATAGAGGAGTTGGGTCACAAGGTGTATGAGGCCAACCAGGTGTGGAGGAGAGGGATGGGCCGAGTGTTAGGGCGACCTTGAATAGCGGACGATCGATCGGCAGGTCGATTAGCCTAGGTGTTGAGTGTACGACGCGGGCCAGGTGGAATCTCGTATATTTAAATGAAAGAGGAGACGAAGGGTCAGTCGTCACAGCAATCCAGACGCTATACACCGATTGGACGGCCAACCGGGTCGTTAAAAATAGGACAACGGTCTGGGCACACGAGGGACGATGTGGTGGCTCGGGGCGGCCGATGATACAGAGGATGCGGGGATAGGGTATGCTCAAGTAACGGCCGCGGCGGGGGCCATCCGGCGGACGTGGGCGTATTGAGTAGCAGCGAAAGCCGTGAGCGCACAGAATGAGGAAAAGGGACCAAGGTACGGGGTCCCAACCTATGCTTTACAAGAGGGGCTCCAGTGCTCGCAGATTGGCTTCCGCTTATCCCGAAGACCAGGGCTACAGGTCCGTCCTGCAGAGGGCCCGTTGAGGCCGTGTTTATCGGCCGCCAACCAATCTTCTTGATCCTCCCAAGGGCCTTCTCTGCCCAGTGTGCAGAGCGTAGGGTCGACGGTTGGTGTAAGGTGCCTTTATAAAAGAGGAGGTTAGGACGGGTGGCTAGGGCGGCCCTAGGCGCTGCGGCAAAGGGGCTAGTGCCACTGACGACACCTGCAGTATTGGATTACTTTGCTGCTAACCGTCGCAGCACGAGCCAGTTGACTAAAGAAAGCCGCATGGCGAGTTCTAATGGAGGGGGGGATGTCCCTACATAGGGGATTCTTGCCTTGTCTACGCGGCCATGCACAGCCCACCTGTCGGCCCATAATTCTGACCGTGCTCTCTCCTATCGCATTCAACATCCTACGCCTCAGCTCCGTCCCTATTCTTCTTAAAACCTGCATTCCAGCTTCGCAGCATTCACCTAGTCGCTATGGCACACGACTCAGCGGTGTCGCAACCCGTCCGCGTATTGTGCCTCGGATCGCTCAACATCGACGATGTTTATCAGGTCAACGATATCGTCCGACCCGGTCAAACCATCACCACTCTTCGCCACACCGTATCAGCAGGCGGCAAGGGTGCTAACCAGGCCGTGGCTCTGTCTCGTTCAGGGGCCCTGGTTAGCTTGGCCGGTAAGGTCGGGGCGGACGGCCGGTGGCTCATTGAGAAACTGCAAGGATTGGGCGTCGACATCGACCTCGTTGAGGTTTTGGACGAAGGCCAGGAGGTAAGCATACCTTCAACTCGTAGTGGCCACCTGTATATTAAGGACGTTACCCAAAAAAATGGGCGAAACTCCTCGCGGGATGACGAGCGAAATAAAAAAAGACAATTGCATGCCACCCAATCTCATCCTCTCTTCTCTATCCCACTTCGCACATCTCATAAGGACAGTCCACGGGTCGCGCCATCATCCAGGTCGCCCGTACTTCGGGCCAGAACTGCATCCTTCTCTATCCGGGTGCCAACCACGCTATCTCCGCGGCCAATCTCGAGCATATCATGAATACCTTCCAACCACGCCCAGGCGAGCTGCTTCTACTTCAGAATGAAATATCCATGATGCCTGAGGCCCTCACTCTCGGCCGCTCGCACGATCTCACAGTGGTTTGGAACCCAGCCCCTGCCCTGACCATCGCCGACGACCACGCGCAGGCCTTTGACCTCGATGCCGTGGACCTGATTGTCGTCAACGAGGACGAGGCGACAGTCCTGTATGAACAACTTCGTCAGAGGGAGTCCAATCAGCAGGCTGCTACCGGGACCACGCAGGGCTCAAAGAAGAATAGGGAGCTCGCGCGAAATCAATTAACGCCTTGCCTACCGTTAGACCCCAAAACCCCGGACGATTTCCTTGCTGTTGCCGAGAGACTCCACCAGGCCCTGCCAGATCTGTCGGGCGTGGTGATTACGATGGGTGCCGGCGGCGTAGTGTACCATTTCAAATCCGGTCGCAAGTACCGGACTCGCTTGGAGGGCCACTATCAGGCGCCATCACCGGCATCACTCCTTGGTCACCATTGTCACACAAGGCTTAATAACGAGGGTAATGGTTCTGCGGTGATAGATACGACCGGCGCTGGAGATACCTGGGTAGGGTTCTTTGTGGGATACCTTAGCCAGCACACGCCCGCGACCGAGCGGGGCCAGCCCATCGAACTACCGCCGCGCACCTTAGCAACGGCCGTCCGGGCAGCCTCTATTGCGGCTGGTCTGTCCGTGACGAAACCAGGGGCCATGGACAGCATGCCCAATTGGGAGGAAGTGGAGCGCCTTCTATAATGGTTTACCCATAGTTCGCGGCCGGATTACGTTGGACGATTTCTGCCCTAGTAATAAACCATTACATGGTGATGCCAATTCACGAATTGAAAAAAAAAATGCCCAGCAACTGCACTGTGTCCTTAATCGTATAACTGTTAATTTAGAGGCAGCACCAGTCGACATTGGCTGCTTAAATATCTTCGTCTCGCCAGCACGATAGCAAAGCAGACTGTAAAGCCGCCAGGCTGTAGACTGATCATCGCTAGTCCCTAGATAGCCACCACCGCTATCTCGAATATGGCATGTCGCATCCTCCAACCGCTGTTCGGTTCCCTTGAACTGTCAGAAACTGCTGAGGAGGACGATATTCCAACTGATCCAGGCTTCCTCGTCTCAATCGTTGCTGCCGGCTTCAGGGACAGTTCGGTCAAACTGCGCTGGCTACACCGCGTTGACCAGTGTCCTGGAGGTATAATGCAGCACACAGGGTCGTCCATGGAGGCTGGTCTCTGTCAGTGATGGTGACGAAACATTTTCGGAGTTAGGTGGCGAGTCGATGAGAAAGAAAATGCGGGTAAGGAAGCGGTATTCGAAGTGCTACTAAGCAGAAATGCACTTCGAGACGACCATACAATAAGCAACGACTCAGAAAACAATACTGCTAGTACAGGATAAAGAGGTGAAGTTAGGGATCCTAAAGGACTAGAGTGCGGGTCGAGCGTAGCAAGCAATTGACCAAACATGAGCTATTCTGGAAGAAAGGGTGGACCAGGCACGCCGGCATAGCCGAGTATAGCCCCCCTCCCTCTTTCAGCTCAGAACCGGTCCGGCGTCGAGCGTGGCTACGTGGAGCAGCTCTGACAATCAAGGAACCTTCCGTCAGTCCGCGATCCGCGAGGAGATACGCTCAATCAGGGCCAGGAACGGGTACCCAATACTTAGATGACCATGTGGGAGACATCCAAGACTCCTAGTCTAAATTCGGCTGAAAGTCCATTAAATAGTCCAAGGCAAGGTAGATCCTGAGCATAGGCCATCCCCTTCCCACCCGATGTAACGGAGGGTTAACCTCTAAGCTTCACTTCAAAGCGGTAATATAAAAGGCTGGGCAGCCTGCCATGCCTTCGGGCTGTGCCTCCCGGAGTCAAACTATCACTTTCCCCTCCTTACTTGGTATATTCCCCAAGGTACCTAGGATTTTATGTTATTGTCGCTACTGCTTACCTTATGGTTACAATTGTAATTAATTGGGAAGTTTAACGCCAAACCTTAGAGGTGTTAGATTCTCACATATATAGCTTTCGGCCCCGCTGGAGGTGGTAGAGAGGGCTGTAGTTGCTCACGTTGGCTGGGGTGGGACTTTGGTTGTAAGTAGCTATACCAAGGAACAATTACCATGGCTTGTACCAAGTGCGCATTTAACCAGCAGCAGGCCCGCAGTTTAGGACATTGTACATGAGGTTAGCCATCCCCACAAGATTGTCCTGGAGCTTGGTTAGATGCATGGCTGCTTTGGGCAATGATTTATCCATTGCTCCTGGATTGCTGAGATCAAATCACATGGTTGAGGACCATACTCGGGTAAGTTTAGCCCAAGCGCCGGGCTACTCCCAGTTGCATATATGAAATTGACTCTACCTGTCATGTTTGTTTGGATAATTTCTAGATTCCTCTTATCTGTACTTACTGTTATGATGGCCCGGAGCCAACTGGCTGGTCCAATACCTTCCATTGTGTGGTAGGTTAAACCGTAAGCGAGTAAACAAGTAGTAGGGAGATAGATGATGTCGTTTATTGGGTTTCGACTTGTGGCCATATATAGGGTCTCGGCCTGTGGTTTGGCCTTGCCGGTGCGTGATAGCGTAGAAAGTCGTAGGATGGTGGAAAAATATAGTAAGTTGTTTGCAAGGGTTGGTCTGGGAGGTCGAGTTGAGTTGGGTGACGGTGGTTATTGTCCCATTGATTGCATGAGCGGCGGTCCTGGTGTGTGGCGGTGTTGTGAGTGGCTGCTGCCTGGTGCATGAGGTGAGGTCGTCTTTGGGCGACCACACATTGGCTTTTGTCTTAGTTTGCTGAATATGTTAGGGCCATACTTTCCACGTTTTTTGTGAGTTAGAGAAGGGCATATGTGGCTGACCTCTGACAGAAAAGAGGCCGCTGGGAAATTATGTGCATAACTTCTCCTAGATTGCTGGTCACAATAGTACAAAAACACAGGCAATCGTAATCTGGTCAACCACTGCATCACCCCCTTGTCCTTTGGGCTCGCCCGTCCCCGCCTCTTACCCCCCCCCCCCCCATCTACACCATCCCCTCACTGCACCTGACTTTTATTACCTACATTATCCGGCTACGCCCTTCCGTGTTCAGCTATCGGCCTTTTGTAATAGTTCTTACAATGATTTACTAAATCTCACAGTTTTTATTATGTTTCCATAGGAAGGCAATAAAGTCGGGATGAGCAGCAGGGTCAAGACAGTGTGCTAGAAGAGCAGTGGACGCTAGAAAGGAACTGTATTGTAGGAGAACATTGGAAAGCAGCGACAGTGAGAGGGCTGAGTAGGTGGCTGCGTCATATAGTAATGCTGGTAAAGGAATTTTTGATAGGGTGCTATTTTCATGTCGCCTTATTTAAGCAGTATCTAGTCTAATATATCGGTGCTATGATAGTGGGTATATCAACAACGCTGGAATGGGCAAAAGGTTGTTTAGGAAGGCAGGGGCATGACATGCAGCGGCTTTATCTACAATGCTCCTCCGTGCAACCTAACCCCTATATCATAAGCTATTATTATCAAGTCGTAGGCTAAATGGGGTGGTCATAATAAAAGCCGTAAGGCGGGTACAACGCTTCGTAATGGGGCTGCGGCTGGGGGATTAAGTGGTGCCTGATCTGTCCCCCCTGGCTCGTCGCTAATTGTGACTATTACCCCCTCACTTGGAGTTTCCCAATCACGGAAGGGCGCATCCAATCGACGCGGGACAGGCTTTGTAAGGGCCATGGCGTTGATAGGGTGGCTATGGTATGGATTGGACTAGAGGGGCCAGGTTTAGTTCCTTGGTTGTGAGCAAGGAAATGCTTAAAAAAGCTTGACTTGGCAAAGGGAGACGAGTAAAGTTGGTTACAGAGTTGGAATGACAGTCTAGGCGGTTCTTTTATATGAAAAAAATGGTTGAGAAGGGGCAGACTTGAGCACTGAACAACTGGGACTAGACTGTAATTCAGTTTTGCACGGTAGCTGGTGCGCCACTTGGTCACCCAAGGGCCCTGTTGTACAGTTTGGGTAGAGCATGTTGGGTATGTCTGTCATGTGGCTCATACACGGGTGAAATTTATGGATGTATCGGAAACATGCTGATACCATGTTGCCATGTGGCAATAATGGGGGAAAGGTAGCGCCGTTTGTTAAATCCCCATTCTGTGCATCAAAGTGCAGTTGGGTGGGAAGAGGGGGAACCATATCGACAATATTTATCTCCCCTCCTGCAATGTTTCATAGTGTGGTGCATCTTTTTCCTGCCGCAAGTTGCCATCATATGCAACTACCCAGCTGGTTACTCAAAATAATATATTAGCTAACAATTATGACAAGCAGTAGGCATCCAATCCACGACCAAATACCCTTTGTAAGTCTTTCTAGCGTACAGTAGGCCTCTGCTACTAAACAATGCCACTATTCGCCCACCATATGGTTGGCTTTTGTAGTTAAGCATGGCATTAGGGGCTTCCCAGTGTCGAGTTGTTGCATCCGGCATATCATTGCTGCCACTATGACGCAACCATCATGGACGTACCGTTCGTCCATGGAGGAAGCAGTACAATGACTGTGGTTGTCACATGCCTTTGGTCACCACAGTTTATTGGACCCAAACACATGTGTAACCCATCTCTTCATCCCTTGTACTCTGTAGACCTCGGAAGGCCCCTGTGTATCTGATCCCACTCCAGCCGAACCCCCAACGAGACCCGCTTAATCAATGATCACGCTATCCGGACTCTGCAAATCTCTTCCTTAATGACGGGCGCCCGGTCTAGTGGCTAGGCCCTCGCAAGTTGGATGGCAACATTACTGTATCTCCTGACCACCCAGCAAGATGGCAGCTACTCTAGTATACAACTATCTATTGCAGTACTTCATTCACAGTCTACTTAACCCACCTTTATCACCGCCTCGGAAGCTTCCCTCGTAACTCAACTAATCTCGCAAGAGAATCTTAGGCCCCCAACTAGACAAATGAGCTCGGATCCTGCGCCGGAAGCTGGTCCTAATACTAAAGTTATATGTTGATCACTTTTAGTAGATTATTGTCGCCATTGCGATTTAACTATTTTCTTGGGCGCTACTAATCATTTAAACAAAAAAAAACTTCGGCCCCAGGGGAGGGTCCCCACTTATTTTAAACAGCTAACAGCATAATGGGAGCCACTTGATGCACAGTGACAACGTGCAAGCTTGAAGTGAGGAGCCACGTAGGTCAGAGAGCGGGAATGGCCAAGGTCTTCTTTAAAGTAAGCACCAATATAGTAGGTGTACTTCCCGGCTAGGAGCCTATTGGATAAATATCTAGCGACCTGCAAATAGGTAGAGGTTGTGAGATGTAGCTACGCCCCTCTCCCCTAAACCGTGATTGTCAGAGCATAAGTACCCGTGGAGCTGTAACCTGAGCAGATATCAAGGATGTGAGGGTGTGTGCTAGGGGGGTATGAGTTATCGGGAAAAGAGTGATGGCGAATCATAGTACTCGATCAAGGGGCGGTACATCAGGGCTGCAAGAGAGCCGTAGAAGGTAAGGGGCCGATGGCCAACATTGAAGGTACGTGAACTGCCTAGGGTAGTACTTGTCAGACGACCGTGGTTCCAGGTACGATAAGTTTATTTGCCATCCGTAATCAGATATACCTAAGAAGTAAGTCGCAGGACACCAATCCCTTTAACAATCACCGCCTGCAACGTGGGCTGAGTATCGGAATTCATACCTGGGTGATGGCGCACGGAAGGCTGACATGCCACCTAGGATAGTTTCACTATACTAACAGGCCTGGGCATTCGTTAGCGGCCACATGGATCTACATATTCTGCTCGACGATGAATCCCCCCCCCGGTTTAACCTCATGACTGCCACCTGTCCCCCGACGACTTTCGGTTGTTGAGGAGTATGCAGTGGCGGCTGAGAGGAGCATTGCGGTTTCTACACCGGGGACGGCTTTAGACGCCTGTAAATTGGAGTAGACCTGGTTCCAACTCTGTAGCTTTGCGAATCGTTTGGGTTGTTGGAAAGAAAGGGTTTATCAAGAGACATTCAAGAGGACAACAATTGCTTTGAACGCGGTTTAGTCACAAAAATTCTATACTGCGATATCCTAGTGGTACCTAAAATGGCCTATTTTTGCACACGGCTTAGGATTCTCCGAGTCGATCAGATTAATGGGGATTCTGATTGAGTGCAGCCCTAACAATATAGTGAGACCCTTCGATCTTTCATGTCTGACCCAGCCAGGACGAGTACTGGCCCTTTAGTCCAACCTTGAGACTCTGGTACAGGCCAGTACAATCTTGGCGACGCCACGGCCGTGGGAAGTCCATTGACACCTGACCTATTCCCAAGGTTGACAATGCCATGCCACCAAATGTCCCGGTAAATGAATTTCCCATTTGACCCCGATATTTTACCAATTAGGCCCGGTTAGGTATCTTCAGGTGTAGGTGCCGCCATGGTATGTCCGGTGGTGGTGGGAGGGTCGCAGCCAACGAAAGTCAGCAAGTTCAACCCACTAACCAACATGAGCCGATCAAGTGCCAGCGAAGCCTGGTGCCTTTGACGGCATCTGTCGTAGGGTTATGATACCGACCAGCCGTGCTCAGGGTACTTCCACCGTCCTACTTTTATCACGAACGGTGCCACCCCCCCCCCATACCCTGCCCTTACTCCCACTCGGTTGGCATTGCTACACTACCCTATCCTTTCACCCCTGTAAACCGATTACATCGCCCTTCTAAAATAGCCATAGCGGCGTACGACATTCCTCTCCTCGCAACAATCCATAGTTTCGGACCTGAATGACCGAATCTGCTTCTAGGACTTGACCTTACTATTGTTTTCCGCCTCCCAACACGTGGCCCAGCGCACACCTGCCTATCCATTGCCTCTCCAGCCGAATTATAGCGTGGACGTTGTGGCGATTGGGGCACGATACTTCTCTACCCTGCATTCCCTCTCCTTCCTGTAACCCTTTTCCCGCAATCCGCTTCGTATAACCGGATAGCCCCACAGGCTCTTCGTTCGTTACCCGGTTTTTCCCTATCACCTCAGTTCTACATGCCCGTCAGTTAGACTCACCCCCCCACACCCTTTCCCTGCGCCCCGCTTTACCTTTTCACCCTTTCCCCGCTCGGCTAATGCGATGGACGAGAGCTTCCAGCTCAACGCCAGCCTGCTCAATAGCGGGTCGGAGGAGCTGGAGGGCGGCAGTGACAGTAACGGGAACGGCCACTTCTTTGCCAGCCTAACCTCCGTCCAGTCGGTAGGCCCAGGCGGTGGCAATGATTCCCAACCGGGGATTCTATCACCCATGATGGACCGGGCGCTATTCACGTTCGCCCAGCCACGACGCGGCCCGGAGCTCTCCACCCGGTGGGCCTTTGGAACTACCGGCAACGAATACCCACAGCGGGCCAACCCCCGCGACGGCGACCCGGCGGCAGTCGGCGCCCCCACCGGATTACCCCCTACTCCAGGTGACGACAGGCCCCAAGGAGGAGAGCACGGCGAATATTTCCAGCTGCGGGCGGGGATGCCAGGAGCGCCGATTTTTCCCGCCGAAAATAGTAGTAGTCGCTACCCGGGCGGTTCCCATCTGCACGCGTCCCTTCTTCTCCAACGCATTGCTGCCAGCTCCACCGACTTGGCGTTTTCCCCCGACCCTGACGGTATGGTCATTGACTCGCCACCCACCTCCGCCATCCCTTCCGCCATACCCATCACCGCTGCGGCGTCCCTAGTTGAGCCGGACCCCCGTAACTCCGTGATTCTCAACACCCTGATCCGTAACCACTCCGCCGCTGCTGCTGCTGCCTCCGGCCGTCAACCTTCCACCTGCTTGTTTGGCTCTGGGCCTGATACCTTGCCGCGTCCCACCTGGCCTGCGCCCCCGCGTCCTCCTTCGACCCACACCCCTTCTGACGTCCACATGGCTACCACTTCTACAGGTCTGACCCTATCGGCAACCTCAGCCGCCTCGTCAGATCACGCTCTCAACTGCAGCGAACTGCGTAAGTGACGACCTCCCGGTACAAACCATGCCCCGCGAGGAAGATAGGTGGCATGCCGCAGTCGTTTTTATGTGTAACGCTAAGTTCAGCCTCCGCTCTCCGAGAACACATCCAGAGTATAGCAGAGGTCTTTCTGTGGCCTACGACAGCCTGGATTCGGTCAGCTCTGGCTGCTTATCAACCGGATCGCCCCCTGCTCTCCGACCATCATCTCACCTCGCCTCACTTTATTTTTCCCACCTCCACATTCACTAGTCCAACCCCTAGATAGCCTACACAAGCGCGGGGAGACGGTCACCTCCGTGTCCAAGGACGTATGGGGTGTCCTGCTCTCGCTGAGTCCAAAGTATCCGACGCGCCAGCTCACCAAACGTGATCGCCACGCCGAGGATAAGTGCGGCTACATGTTGGGCCGGCACCGGGAGTGCGACCTGCGGCTCAACCACCCACAAATCAGTAACCGCCACTGCCTGATCTACGCCGTGCATGTGGACGGGGTGGAGACCGTCTTCATCAAGGATCTGAGTACTAATGGGACCTACGTGAACGGCGCCAAGCTACCCCGCCAGGAACCCCGCCAGCTTGGCGATGGTGACACAATCAAGCTGACCGGGTACAGCGAGGGTGGGGCTCTCCAGAATCAGGACACGGACGAGACCTTCATCTTTCAGCACGTTACGGCCCGCCGTAGGGACGCCCAGGCCGCCACCGGCGCCGCTACGGGGGACGACGGGCCTGCCCCGCCACGGTATTCCTCGTTCCAGAGCAATTACCTGATTCTGCGCCCGCTGGGCCGCGGCAGCTTCGCCGACGTGCACATGGCCGCCAACCGGCTGACCGGCCAGCAGTTCGCCGTCAAGGTCATCGACAAGAAGAAGTTCCAGCTGGCACCTCGGGTGATTGCGACTGCGCGCGAAGAATTTAACATTTTGATCAGTATGCACCACCCGGCGGTGATTGCCATCCACGGGGTGTACGACGAGGCCGACTCGCTGTACATGATTCTTGAGTATGCACGTGACGGCGAACTCTTTGACGAGATTGTGGCGCGCAACGGGTTCACCGAGTCCGAGACCCGTACCATCTTTTTTCAGCTCTTTACGGCTATCAAGTACCTGCACGACCGCGGGGTGGTGCATCGGGACCTCAAGCCCGAAAACATTTTGCTAGCCGACCGCTCCACCCTTACCATCAAGCTCACGGACTTCGGGCTGGCCAAGGTGGTCCGCGATGAGAACACCTTCATGAAGACCCTGTGTGGGACCCCGAACTACGTCGCCCCCGAGGTACTGGTTCCGGGTCACGAGCGGGCCTACTCGCGGGCGGTCGACATGTGGAGTCTGGGCGTCATCCTTTACATTTGCCTGTGCGGGTTTCCCCCGTTCTCGGAGGACTTTGCCCCGCCAGCCATGCAGTTCCAGATCAAGGAGGCTATCTACTCGTTCCCGCCACCCGTCTGGGACCGTATTTCCAGCGATGCCGTGGATCTCGTCACCCGGTTGCTCCAAAAAGACCCCGAACGGCGACTGACCGTCGAGGAGGCCCTTGCCCACCCGTGGATGCGCACCACGTTCGACGGGGTCACGTATGCGCTTGATAACGGACCCACCGAGGTAGTTGATACTACCGAGGCGTACGCCATGGAACCCCAGACCCAGCGCGAGGCCGAACCCAATGGTAATGGTCAGAATGCCCTCAATGGGCCCCGTGACCCGGTCATGTTCTCGCCCTTCCGCGTCCCGCCCGGCCTCGTCACCTCAAGTGACGTGATATCCTCCCCAGCTGGCCCGCCCGGCCAGGGATCTGTCGCGGCCAAGAATTTACTCGGCCAAGCGAAACGCAAACGTGACCAGTCCGGGTCGTCGTTCTCGTCATCGGCTTCGTCGTCGTCGTTCCTGGGCAAACCCCATAAGCACCTGGCCATTTACCCCGACCATGCTTTGGAACCCCAGTCGTCTAACCTCTTTGCGTCGTCCCGGTACCCAGACGTGCCCTTCCAATCGCACGAAAATGATTCTCAGGACGGCGGACCCGCGGGGTTCGCAGCCACCACCACTACCCTGGGCCAGGACTTGGACCACGGACTCTCTCATGCGGACGATTCGCGTCCGACCGTATCATTAGCGGTAGACCGCGACGATAGTTTTGACCCGGCCGTGTACTTTGGTCGGGGGTCGTCATCCATCTTAATGGACCACGAGATCGGTGGTGATGGGGACGATACGGGTTTGGCCCTGCCGCAATTGGGTCGTGACTTGTCTAGCCCGCTCGGCCGCCCCGAGCTGACGGCAGGTCAGTGCCAGGACCATGAAGACAGCGCCATGCAGATCTCGCGGACCAATTCACCATCGTCTAGTTTACCCAAGACACCATCGACCTCAGGCGGGTAATGGCGCCGCGCGGTATCGACTAGCCCGTTTTTTTTTAGTTCAGGGAGGGAGGGGGTTCTACTTGATTGACTGACTAGCTCTTATTTATTAAATTAATGTGGTCGCAGGATCAGTAAATTTACATACAGCGGACCATTCAGTACCCGGTAGGGCATATGGGCCATAGTATTGCCCCGCGGGGTATCTACCCCACAGATCATATCGGACTGGCACAGGGGTCGATGTATAAGGAATGTTTACTGATACACTACAGGAGGGCTGTGACATGCGGATACGACGGTCGTGCGTGCTTTAAGGGTGCTGATGAAAGATCAGAGAATGGGTATGGCACCTTTTGCCACGTGTGGATGGGTAAGGGAAGGGGGAGGGGGGTGACGAAGGGCCTATCGGTCCTCACACCACTCGTTCTCCTTCTTGACAATTTCCTCCTCTTCGGGCGTAAAATCGTTCTTGATGTTGAACGTCTTGCGGATTTCCTCGGGCCGCTTGCCTGGGAATGGGGGGGGGAAGAGAGTACAAAGTGGGGTGGCGCAGGTTAAATGGTGGGGTTGGGAAGACGGAAATGAGTTGGCAGGGTTAGAAGGTAGTCCACGAAATCAGTCATCTGGCATTGGTCACGACCACCGTAGGGCAGCTAACCCTCCTTGTCTACTCGGACTTACCTCGAATCATGTTGGCCACGGTGAGGCAGGTGAGGTCAAGCAGGGGTTTGATATCGAGGTAGTTCGCGGCGAGGATCAGCTCGTACAAGGTACCCTGGTCGACTTTACAAAACTCGCGGTCCCACTCGTCGAGGGCGATGGTGTCCGCCTTCTTGCCCGCGGTCGTCGTATCGCCGTTGGATAGGGCCTGGGCCGAGAGGTTGGCCGGGTTCTGAGGAACCGGGTAAACATCGGCGGGTGCGGGCTGAGCGGTGGACAAGGCCGTGGTGGTGGCGCCTGTGGTGAGGGCGCGGGTCGTCGACGGCGGTACCGACCGAATGGTGAGGGGAGGGGCGCCGTGACCACCGGATAAAACGGGACTGCTATGGTTGCTTCCGTCGTTGGTGAGGGCTGAGGCAGCATCTGTGGGGTCGTCCTCCGCGTCGGGTCCTCTGCTTGGGCCGTGCAGCTGGTGGTGGCGGCAGTACTCCACTACCTTGGCCAGGATCGGTCCGCTGACGTTCGGGAGGGGTAGGACTGAGTCAGTGACATTGCCGGAACGGGGGAGGGAAGGGCATGTTCCATGGTTGGTGATTAGCTGCGAAGAAGCGGGATGGGTTTGGGTCTTGGTATATAGATGGGTTTCCCCAGGGCCGAGTGATAAAGGCCTGCGGACCATGGGCGCCTTGGCTTACCTGCATTGGAATGGCCAACGTCCTCGAGGAGGCCCTTGATGAGCTGGGACTGCTCTAAGATTTCCCGCTCAACCTCGAGCTCCATACCCTCGGAAGTCCGGACGCGTATCATGGGGCTATGCGCGATGCAAGTCTTGATTGGGGGGAACTGCGAAGTTAGTGAGTAAGGCGAAGTAGCTAATGTGGCGCGCAACTCGGGAATGGCAAGGCAATGTCGAACTGGTGAGGGGTCACGGATAGAGAGAATGGGAAATGAGGGTTGGGCTATGGGCAGTGGGAGTTGGAGAGCGGCGGTCACGGATGGGTTGGAGGGATCACAACCGGGTTTCAAAACGCCAATACGAAGGGTCATACTTTTTGCTTGCCCAAGTCAGCGTCGGCTGGGTTGGCCTAGGGGACTGGGCAAGAATGTCGCCATCATCCAGGTAAATGACTGCACGCCCATATAGTCAGGCCGTGACACGTGGCCGACCGCACCAACCAGCGAAGGCGGGTGTGGTTACACCAATAAAATGTGTATGGACTGCTGGATTAATCGTTCGGCTGTACACTGGTAACCAGCCCAGAGCAACCAGCAACCTTTGGGCGCGGCGGAATAGCCCGGGTTCGGCGGCAGCGGCAGGCTTTTATTCAGGGAGGACATGCTCAGCGCGCGGGTTTATCTCTATCCGTGGCCAGCCCGATGGCTATAAGCTTCGGTGGGCTCAATCTCAGTCTGTCGTATTCCTCGCCACCCGGATATAGCATGTCACTCGAACGCGAGCTCAGCTATCAGCCGGAGCATACGATCTGGACATACCTTCGCCGCTGCCACTCGGGTCCCGATCACTTCGTCGTAAGAAGACTCTGGTGTGCGATACCTGGCCACCCCTACACGCGTGCCAGAATAGAGAATGCGGCCCAAAAAGACCCGCGCGTGAAGTCCTCCTTAACAGGTGAAAGGGAGAGAGGATAGACGGGGTCGATCCAACAACCGCCCCTTCCCGGCTGCCGGACCCAACGCCACGCCGTGGTTGGATTGAAGTCATGATCCAACGGCATCCCGGCTCGATACCCAAGTATACCCTGGCATTCGTTAGACGCCGTGCCTGGTCAGGGGGCTTGAGGCTCGTCCTGACTGTAGTCGAGCGGAGCCCCGTTCGGTTGCACCCGTGATCCGCCGGGTCGTCTCTCCAGCGTGCTATGCCGCGCCATTCCTTGTGGGGGCCTGTATGGGAACGGTCTGTGTCGCACAGGACATGTAAACGGTAGGCCTGCACCGGGTCCTACACGGCACAGGTGTCTGGTCTGTACAGTGACGCTCGTATGCGGACCAACCGCGAAACGGAGCTCCTCAGGGCGCTGCTTAGCCATGGTCGATCCCTGCCGACGGGAGTCAGGCAGGCCCACTGGCCGAGCGTCATTCAGGATCTCCGTGGTTGTGGGAGGAGTGTTGGCCAACCCCATTTGCCAACTCGTTCTGTTGTACAGGAGTGGATCCGTACGGCCGGGGTTACATTATCAGGGCTTTGCCATCATCGAGGAGGGCGCTAGGGCTCATTTCGACCAAGTTGCGTGGTGGGATTACCGGCCGCCACTTGTTTGTCAAGGGCCGTGTCCTGTATCCACATGTTTAATTGACCATCCTACGCCCCTGTAGCCAGACCGCAGGTGATAGTTGGGGCACTTTACCGATCCCGCTTGCTTCTCATCCCCGCCAACGCACAGCCCGTACAATGGGCCGTCAAGCCCCTGGGCGGCCCACTAGAACGCTGTTGAGGGTGCGGCCAGGTGGTCCGCATGGTGGCCGAGGGATTTAAGCGACGCCTGCAGCGTTTGATGCCCCCCCGCGCTTCCCCGTCCGAACCTTAAAACCCACCCGACGGACTCCTGTCATACCGCCAACCCCTTTTCGTTACTCCTTCCACCCGTCACATATACTCGGCGCCTTAAAAGTGCCGTCGCGTGCCTCCCTGACCGCCTCCTCGTGAGCAGACCGCACATCACCATTTTGTGCATACGCCGGCTCCTGCGTAAACATATCCACACACCCGGCCCGGGTCCTGCCTTTCTTCCACATCCGCCGTGACTAAATGCCCCCATTTCCTACATCCCCTCCTTTCCCTTCTCTCACCCACTGTTCACTCGCGCTGCTCTTCGCATGTGTTGGGCTGTGGATGCTTTTTTGATATTTTTTTCGTCCGACCGATGCTGAATGCGCCTGGTCTCCACCCCTCCGTTCCTATGCTCTAAACTATATCGCCTATCCTTCCCCCACCCTTCCTTCCATTCTCGGTGACCGTAGCCGACTTTCCATTTCGCGACCACTCGACCCTGTTACCTCTATCCCTCGCCCATTACGCTTCCGCATCCCGACCCTCCCCATTCGGCCATTCAACCCAACCGATACCCCGGTGGCCTCTAGCAGTATATTTTTTTGAAGCCCAGGCTCCATTCGTACCTTTTATCCTCCATCTGCCGAGGCTATTCAGCCCATCCTCCGTAGCCTATTTGGCATCTCCTCCGTCTATTCTCCGCACTTTGGTACTACTTCGCACTGCCCGCGCACGATTCAGCTTCTTTCTCCCCATTCCAACTCCGACCGTCACACCGCGTTACTGACTCCAGCCCGTTACAAGTAAGACAGCCCACTATCGCCTCTCCACCCGTCGGAACTCGGCCCGCCACCGAACCCTCCCACTCCTCCCCCTCCTCACATATAGAGTGCTCTGCCGACTCACAACGTTCGTGCCTTATCTGGACACTTCCGATGGTCTATGCCTAAGATACCACCAGCTCTCGCCAGTGCCTAATATCATCAATTTCCTCCCTCCCTGCTTGTCTCCTGATCACCTACCGGGTCTCACTCCCTGTGGGCCACGTCGTATCGCCCCGTCTCCCGCTGCCCCTCCCGCCACCAAGTCTGTTCTACCCCCCGGTCTCGGCCCCTTCCTTCCTCCTTCGCACAGCCATCCGTGGTGCCCTTTCTGACCTGAACCAGCTCGCCCCGGCGTGTATTCACTGTCTAGCGGAACGAGATTCGCCTCCGCTCGAGACCGTACATTACCCGGCCGCTCTCTTTTCGTCGACTTGTGGCCCAGAGCGACTAGCAGTCATTGTCCGCCGGGGTTACACAGCGCCTTTGCCCTTTATCTCCCCTCTTGCGCTTTCGTCCCAACCCACTATCCCCACGCTTTAGTTTCGCACCCGCCGGTTTTCCGTAGGCGTACCTTCTGGCCATCCCGCCACCAGCTTCATCTACCGTGTGGTCGTCCCGCCGTGGTCCGTCGTCACCTACCCTGCACGGCTTGTACCACCCCCACCATTGTTCCCTCTACTCGGGTCTACTGTCCTCTCCGTCACCCAATTCGGCCGCTCCGTACGGCACCGCGATTCCTACCCCTCTAGTGCCCGTGGGTTCCCGCTACCGTACTGCCTGCGCCAGTCACGCGCGACACCATGACTCTGATGCAAAAGTACACGATATTATCGACCCTGGGCGAAGGCGCGTTCAGTTCGGTCCTCGAAGCCCGCATTATTGACACGGGAGAGCTCGTAAGTACATCAGCTGACACACCACTCTCCGTTGGCCCGGAGGATCCAGTTGTTCACTCGACAAGGCCTCGCCTTCTAGTGCAGCTCCAACCGATGACAGGGCGTGGCCAATGGTCTGGGCCTGCTTGCCGATCGCCTTCACACCCATCTTTTTATTCTGGCCGATGAGCTTGACTCGGTTCGAACTAACCAATTACGCTGCCTTGCCTCACCAACCTTGCTTTCCTCGCGGCCCGTTATCACTACCCATCGGGCTTTGAAATACCAACAACTCTGCTCATTACTCGCTCGCCACACCAGGTGGCAATCAAGCGCATGAAAAAACGCCGCTGGAAGGACTCCACCACCGCCAACGAGATGGAGGCCCTCAAGCAGCTCAGGCACCCCAATATCATCAAGCTCCATGACTCGTTTCGGCAGGATTACCGGTCCTACCTTGTCTTTGAGAAGATGGACCAGAACCTCCTTCAGCTGACTACTGGTCGTAAGGGTCGGGCCTTTGGCGAAGACACCATCCGCTCTATCGCGTAAGTTCCCGGGGGATGAAGCAATGGAGGGAGAGGGTGCTAACCTGTAAAAGTCAGATGGCCCCTAATCATGGCAACACCCATCATTACCGCCGCTAACTCGTCTAGACCACCCGTCTTGTCTTTTCTTTATCACATATAACCCTTGATACCTGCTCTCTATTACCCCAAAATTCCCCAGTCGGCAAATCCTTGAGGGCGTTGCTTTCATTCACGAGCGGGGCTTCTTCCACCGCGACCTCAAGCCTGAAAACATCCTGGTTACTGACTTACAGGTCAAGATTGCCGATTTTGGCCTGGTCCAGAAACTCGGCGGGGATCGGCCCCTGACTAGCTACATCAGTACACGGTGGTAAGTACCCCTTAAGTGTTTGGAGCTTGGAAAAACTAATGTACCATGGTTTTGTTCCTACCGTTTAGGAGGGGGAGGCGTACAACTGTTGGCTGGCGTACCGTGGCTAAAAAAGAAATACGGCCAAATCGGAGCTGTTAGCTGCGCCTTCTCTAGCCTGCCCAATGCGATTACTTCATAGAGGGCATATTATCTCCATCGCCTACAGAGCTAACCTCCCTGTTTCTCACCGTTGCTAACATGAACATATTACGTATCCGCCCTTCCCAGGTACCGAGCCCCCGAGATTTTGCTGCAGTGTGAATACTATGCCGCCCCGATCGACGTGTGGGCGGTCGGTGCCATTATCGCCGAGGTGATTATGGTCCGCCCACTATTCCCAGGCAAGAACCAGCTCGATCAATTGCACCGCATCTTCAAAGTGACCGGTTCACCGCACCTCAGCCATGGCACCAACGGGCTCTGGTATGAAGGGGCCCTCCAGGCCAAACACCTCGGCGTCTGTTTCCTGGATATCCCACCCACCGGGGTACGCCAGGCCGTGCCCAGTGCTTCTTCCGACATGCTCGGCCTTTTGGAGCGCCTACTAGTGCTCAAGCCCGAGAAGCGCGTCACTGCCAAGCGCGCCCTACAGCTGCCCGTGTTCCGCGGGACCCGGCCGATGTCGCCCGGCACGCAAATCGCTTCCCGTCGACGCAAGGCCCTGTCTCCACTCATCCTACCTGCTCCTCATGCGACACACCGGTCCACGTCCGGCCAGCTTTTCAAACCGCTGCCCAGTACTCAACCTCTGTCTCCGATCCGATTACCGGAGCTAACGGCTGTCGCGGTCATCGACTCTCCCGACACCGCGTCGGTAGCTTCCCCGTTAACCCTGACTCGTAGTCCCTCCCCGGTGGTCACCGTAACTACTAATGTCCGCATCGAGCCGCGCACCTACCCGGGCCAGGCCGAGGCCTCCCCCTTCATTGAGCCCTACCTTCGGGTGTCCACACCCATTTCCACAGCTGTCCCCGTGCGTAACGTGCGCCGCCGTTCGAGCACCCACCACGCTCTGATTGGTGCCCTTAGCTCACAAGCGAGCCCGCGCCGGCCTTCCAAGCGGTCTACGCCGCGCACCAGCCGTAGCCACCGTCGGGTCCTCCGGCGACGCTCCTCAGCCTCGT
Source organism: Tieghemiomyces parasiticus (assembly GCA_027575765.1). Taxonomy (NCBI): domain Eukaryota; kingdom Fungi; phylum Kickxellomycota; class Dimargaritomycetes; order Dimargaritales; family Dimargaritaceae; genus Tieghemiomyces; species Tieghemiomyces parasiticus. Next base: position 22,591 of record JANBPT010000162.1, read on the forward strand.
CTTTGGTCTATCCCAGCTCCGATGCCCTACCGGTCGTGCGTGCGTTCCACCCTGTGGTCGAAGCGGTCCCCATGCGGACTCCGTCGCCTGGCCCCGGTTCCTCACCCGCTCTGTCTACCAGTGATGAATCATCCCACCCCTCCCCGCAGCGCTCTGATTTGCACCACAGTGGGAAGCTCAACACCCCCGTTTCGGCCGAGCCCCAGCACGCCAACATGTCCGTGGACCGCGCCGCCACCCCGGCGATTTCCGCGCCCGATACCCACGCTCTCGACTCGGTACAGGCGGACCTCGTGGCCTTGGCTGGTCTAGCCCGGTCTATCTCGCCATTGGAACCATTACCTGAGGTCACCCTGTCCCGATCGCCCCTTCTCTTAGACGCGCGTCTCTCTACCTTTGAGCCGACCAGCCCACCGCCACCCCTCTCGGCCTTCCGGACCAGCTTTTCTCCGCCTACCCCTTCCCTCGCTGGCGACCCGTTGGCCCACATGCGCGGGCGCAGCCTGTCCCTAATTGAACCTCCACCCCCGGGCCGTTCGGACGACGGCATCGACCCCTCACCTGTTGCCTTGGGCCTACTACTGGACCCACCAGCCGATCTGGCGGGTCGCCTCATGACCGCTGACCGCCGAGCGCCCGATGCAGCCCGTATGGCGCCAATTCCACCGCCCCGCCCGACGCGTCTACCCCGGCGCTCGGAGGACAGCCTTTCGGCGGGAGAATCCGGTCGAGCCACTCCCAACGCCGCCGCTAGAAAGAACAAGCCTGCTATCGACGCCGTCGATCTGGCCTCGAATGACAACCTGCAGCGACGCTCGTTGGCCCGTTCGCGGTCAAAGACCTTCTCGTCGCTGCCTCGTCCGGCTAGTCCCTGCCAATTGAACATCCCCGACAATCACTTCAGTAGTCTGTGGGACGACCTGCACGAGGAACTGCAGCGTCGGTCGACCTGCGACCTCCACCCGGACGCTGAACGGTCGTGGGCTGACTTTTTGAGCGAGCCTTCCTCCGCTACCGGCAGTACCCAAATGGGCACGACCGTCAGCCTAGCGGCCGGCGGTACTATGGCTATTATCCCGGAGGCTAAAGAGGAAAGTTCGGAGGTCCTGCCGTCCACGTGCTTAGTGGCTCTTGCGAAAGAAAATACGTCGCAGCTCGGCGAGGCTCTGTTAGCAGTGACCGCGGTCACCGTTCCGGAAATTCAAACTCCGTTAATCTCGACCAAGCAGTCGGTCACCAATCGTCCCTCCCGGGCCCCTGTTACGGCAATGGGACCGCGTCCCTGCCCGACCCCGGTGGCTACGGCTAAGCTTGGCGAGCCCGTGCGCCGCACTTCCCGTTCACCCGACGGCAAGACCACGTCGTCGCCTGAGGTCATGGCAACGCCCCGGTCCCGCAAATCTAGCGTCTTCCAGGCACTCAAATCAGCCTTCCGCCCTAGTGGCGATGCCATGTCGGCGTCCATTTCAGCGCCCACCCCGTCACCTAGTGCGACCCCGCTCCCTAGTTACCGCGCCAGCATGGACGAGTCAACCCTGTCCCGTGGCCAGGCTTCTCTGGATGGCGGTACTTCCCTCCTGAGCCTGTTTACAGACGGTCGGGCGTCTACCCCCAGTGTCACTGGCTGGCGGCGGACCTCGGGGGCCGACAGTTCGCCATCACCTACCTCGGAGCACCGTCTCGCCGGGTACCGTCTAGGCGGTCCGGGGTTTATCGGTACCGCTACCTCCTCCCCGTCTCCCCCCGGCCGCCGCTTCGGCTCGCCCGCACCGTCCGCGCAGACGGCCTCATCTGGTCTGCTCCGCCAGCGTAAGACATCCTCGATGTGGTTTGGCAAGGTCTTTGGCCGCTCCAAAACCTCGTACGGCGGCGCCGAGGGGGTATTAGACGAGGAAGACGATCTGTTTTTAGCCAGTCTTCCACCCCGTCGCCAGAGTATCGAGAGCACCCCAAGCCGCGCTCCCCCGGCTCGTGCATTGCCCTCAATGGTATCTCCCACTCCAGGCCCCCGTCAGGACCGCACCCCAAAGGCTAGGCCCACCCCGCCGCCTCGCCCCTCCCGCTCGTCCGTGGCCGCTCCGCTGCCTCGTGACCGGGCCCAACCGTCGGGCGGCCGCCAGGAGGGTATTTCGGTGGCCGGAACTGCTACCTCGCCGACCATGCGGAGTAGTATTGACGTGGGCTTTCTGGCCGCCCCACATACATCGCCACTGCGCGGCAGCGGAAGTAGCGTCGAGCTGGCGACGCGCCGCCTGGAATCGCCGCTAGGCCACGCCAAATCGCGCTCGCCGCGGTCCAGCCCGCACCTATCGCTGCTCTGCATGTGAGTAGGAGAAGGCCATCGGGATCGATTCCCCCTCCCCCTCCCCCTATCGCTGGCATTAAACCTCCAGTTTTGTGTGTGAGCTTTTGCGCCACTCACTCGCTTTCCCCGCTCCGTTTCTTAATGTCCGTGTTCTTTGCATATCTGTAGGACCCACGTCCTATTCAAATATCCGGTACGTTCTACACCACCCCTTCTGCAGCCCCCCATTCCCCTATCATCTTAACCACTCGCACCTCTCCTGTATTGTTTACCATTTCGATTCGCCACATCCTCCGGGCCCAATTTCTAATTATTTTCAGACTGTATTTTAAGTGCTATCGCGCGGCTCCCTCCCCTTTCCCCACCCACCCCACCGCTTTTCGTTACCTACCATCCGTCAGGGCTCTAATAAACCTTTACATCATGTTGTGACTAACCCGTCTCAAATGGAAAGCCAGGTTCAGCTCCGAATTTGTCGTCGACTGGAATAGTTCCATCTATAATTAGTGTCTCAGGATCATATAATGTTTCGCATTGGCATCAACGTGTGTAAAATGCCTGTGTCCTCTAAGGTACGCCCGTCCATCGGCACATAGGGTAGCCTCAGCTACTTCACTACCTTACCGCCTAAATCCAAGTCAGACCTCCCGCAAATTTTATTCTTGTACCAGAATTTCATTTAGAGATCTCTGACCAGAGGTTATGTTATCTCGGCAGGAGATCATCCGTTATTATGATGACCATTGTCGTAGCCCAAAACCCCGCCCCCCCTCCTTGATCCATATCCCAAGTGGGGCCAACCGGCCGCCTATGCCGTCCCAGATGGCGCCACTCAGTCTTGGTGGCTGCACCTTATAGCAGTTGATTAATGAAAGGCCTATCTCTCTATTCCCATAATGGTTCAACCTTTCCATCACCTTCATTACCCAAACCAGGCGTCGCCTTGTATTCCTTCTAGGGCCTTTCCTTCTTCTTCATTCCTGATCCAACGGCCATCAGCCGTCCTCATCTTCCTGTTGGCACTCGGCCCCGCCCGTACTGTTACCCTGGCACTCTCCTAGATCCAACGGAGTAGCCGCTATAAATGGTGCTGGCTATCATTCGCGTATAAAAGACCTCCCAGTTGCTAGTCCACAAAATAACCATCGCCATTTCAACCATCAACCCACAGTCTAAAATTTTGAGCTTAACCGCTAGGCTTGTTGTGTTGGTAAGTTTGGTACTATCACACAGGGTACTATGAACACCAAGAAAAACACGAGGGCAAGGTGGTAAGCGGCGGAAGAGCTGAAGAGGGTAGGTAGTTGCTGGGTTTTTTAGACCAGGTCTCTTGGAGGTAATCCGAGGAAACGTCCGGGTCTAGCACTGCCAAATGAAGAGAGTCGTAGTGGCGTCCTTTGGTCTCCAAAGAAAGCTACAAAGGCATGCCAATGACAGTGATGAGACTAGTAAACCTATGTCTTATGGCTAAGCAGGGTTAGCCAGTATGGATAGAAGTAGAATGGATGATATGGGAAAAAAAAATATGGATAGAGATGATTCGGAGCGGTTTGTGGTTATGGGCACTATCGTTTCCACCAAATCATGCCGCTAGTCAAACTACATCAATGTGGGTGGGTTAATAGGAGCGACTGCATTGAATTTACTAGGAATTCTAAGGTGACATGTTGACAGCTATTCACCTTAATGCTCAAGTGAAGCCCATTAGAATTATAATGAAATTCTTGGATGTCGGTATCCAAAAGCCGACGTGCCACAAGACCCTACAAGCCACCGCGATGCCATGCAGGAACAAGCACCGCCCCTTTAGCGCCAACAATTGGCCATGGAAAACGTATCGAGACCCAGTCAAGACCCGACTCTCTACACATGTCCCGGCTATATAAGCCTACAAACCTAACTAATAATGTTTATATATTAACTTTTATCTATATTGCACGTATCGAAATAAACCTCCCCTCGGGGTCTCGCCTACCACAGTGAAGGCGAGCAATAATGGTGGCAGTGGACATACTAGGTCAGAGCTCGTTAGCCAGTTGGTTGGGTGCTGGTTAAGCCTGTAGGGGCAGGACGGGGCGGCGACGGTTCTGAAAGAGGTGGTGGGTGATGCCCCATTCCTGGTAGTTGCCGAAGGCGTACATCTCAGAAACTGCCATGAGGTATACGCGCCAGCGTTGCAGCCACTTGTAAGCAATCGTCCGAGCGGAGGTGAAGTCCAGGGCAGCAAGTTCTTTGGAAGCGTAAATCCTGGTCAACGCCACCAGGGCTTCTTCGCTGTGGCGGTCGAGATTGATCAGCCAGGCCTCGCCAGTCTTGTTAAAATGGGTACCGTTGAGGTACCACTGATCAACCAGTTGGAGGTGGTCCTGAAAGTAGAGGTAGAGATCACGACTGGGCATGCATCCTCCTGTGAAAAAGTACCTGGCCAGCCAGGAATCCTCCTCCCCTACGTCAAAGTGGTAGGGTACCTCCCGGTGCGACAGGGTCTCGGCGAACATATAGCCATCCGGAGTAAGCCACCGTGATACCTTGGCAAATAATTGGGCGTAGTTTTTCATGTGCTCAATCATCTCAATGGTAACGATACGGTCGAATCTAATCAGTGATCGACGTTGCAGGCGGAATTCATATATACGTGATGGAATGGTGGTGAATTAGTAATGTTGGAGTCGAATATCCCCTAATTAGGAAACTGCATGCATGTGACCGTATTGAGTACCATACTAGGATAGTCTAGAATACTTACTCACGGGGTTTGTCCCATTCAAAATCGACAATATTACCCGTGGTAACCTGGACGTTGGTCAAACCACGCTCGCTCACTTGCCGGCAGATATAGTCGGCCTGGGAGTAAGAGTTGGAGAACCCCGTGATTTTAGCATTGGGATATTTCTGGTACAGTCGAGATAGACCGAAGAGGTATGATTTTAAGATGCAGTGGCTACGATTAGGCGGTGTCGAGGTAATCAAGTTGAAGGACGGGTTGTGAAATAATGTAGGCGTCAAATGGCCCTGCCTACAACGAATTTGGTGACTTCGTCGGGCCAACTTACCTTCGCCATGTAGAGCGCCAGGCTCCCCCAGCCACAGCCCAGGTCAAGGATCCGCTGACCGTCGGCTAGCTTGGCACGCTGGCAGTATACCTCCATCATCGATTCCTCCGCCTCACTGAGGCTGGTGGTATCTACAGTAAAGACGACGCAACGCCATCCGAGGCATGGGGAAATGGGGCACCGAAAAATAAAGTAAGTGGGGTAGTTAGTAGCCTTCAAATACTGCCAACGTTCACAGGCTCCCAGCGGGACTGGGTAAAGTTAGGTAGGAAATTGGACTCACCATCAACGTAGAGGCCGCATGAGTACTTGACATGATCACCCATCATCAGTTTCATGAATTCGGGCGAAACCTAGTAAATAACGACGGAGGCCGTGGTGGGGGGACATGATGAGTTGGAAGGGGCGGGAAGTTACAATTGGAGATGTGCGTGCGTAAGCCTAGGGCCGCGAGCCATGTTGGTTGAAGGTGAGACATGCAAGGGACGAGGGGGGGGGGCGACACCATTTTTCCTCCACGTGCCTTGAGGGGCCATCCGTGACGCTGAAACAATGCGCGCAGCCTCAAGTTGGATGGGGAAGGGGTGGGAAACTGGGCGCTGTCCAGCCTACATGTACCTGCCAGCGGGTATATAATTAAACCCAGCAAGGTGGAGGTGGGAAAACGACGGGCGAAGAATCAACAAACGTGGTGGCAATAAAGGTATATCGGGGGGACCTTCCGCCGAGCGGATATAGCTAATGACACCTTCCTCACATCGCTACACCAGGTAGAAAAGTAGTGGCCGGATGAAACATCGGCTGATGACAAGAAGGGGGCGGAGGGGTTAAATAAGGCCTTATAAAGACGGTTTCCGACTGCCATACGTACTACAACGCTAATGTGGGACGAGGTGCCACGGCAAACGTCAACAGTGACAACAGTACTCGGCCTCTGCTTTGTGAAGGTCGAAGGTGGGATGGTGGGCTTATAAAGAAGGCAGGCTAGGTTAGGAGCCTAACCCTCGTCCAAACATTGCCAAAACTGAAACATCTTCTACCCTACCAGCCACTAAAGGATAAATGAAGACACTGTAGTAGAATCTGGTTCTTACCTCATAGTGCTGGTCATTGGCCTTATCCGTATCGACAGCGATGGGCATCCGCTTAAGGCCGTTGATGAAATTGAGCTTGTACCGGAACCGGGCCTCGTCATCACCCTGGTAGAGCCCCTGGATGCGTGTGGCCAGCAGCCGACGGATACCTTGGCGAATCAGAACGTCGGGGAGGTAGCCGCCGTCAATCAGGGCCTCGTACCACATGGTTAAAAGTTAAGAGTGATAGAAAAGAGGCACCGCTGCTGGACAAAGAGTGGAAAGTGGAGAATTGCAAGAATACCGTGGCTGGGGCGAGGGGCTTCTTTGGGTGGCAACGGAGTGGTCAAAAGAGGCAAGGGCCGAGCCTGGGGGAGGTGGGAAATTCAGGGTCTGTAGGGTAAAGGGAAGAGAATGAGAGAGGTTGATCGCCCACGTGTGGGGTAAGGTAGAGTGTGGCCCGTAGGGACGGTGGCGGGCTGTGAGCAGGAGTGGGGAGCGTGGAGAGGCAGATTCGGATCAAATTTGACGGATACTTCGAACTAGGGTAGGCCGTGGGGGGCTCTCTAAATAAAGACACGCAAGACAGATCCAGGGATGGGAGACGCTCGCTTAGTGGCACGCGCTGACGCCTACGCGCGTAGTTGACCGGGGGGTTTACTTCCTATGGAACACTTTAGCGGGTGTGGATGTTGACAGATGCTAAGCAGATGCACCGTAACGGTTATAGTCTGCATAAATATGTGTATGTGTAGGTAACTCTTACGTTCGCGAGGTTGGGAGGGGCGAGAGGGTGGCGTATGGAGCCCAGTCTACACGTGAGAGAGTAGGTATCCGTGATAAGGAGGTTAATACTTTACAAGATTTGTATTAAGGACTCGGCCGAAATGACAATCTTCTGTCTGCGAAATTACCCTTGAATTAAAAGGATCAATACAGGGAGACGGAAAAAGGTACTCCGAATGGCATGTGCATGGCCGGAGAGATGGTGAAGGATATTTTACATGGCACCAGTTGAGCATTTTGACCCTTTTTATTGCTCCCTAGCCACCCCTTACCTTCCCCCCTTCCCCCTCCGTCGTGACCTATCGATTCTATTGGGAAGAAATGACGGCCACACCCCCCGCCTCTCTCCAGTTCACCGTTGGAATCCAATATAACGGTATTTCGTGGATTACAGGATCCGATACCAGACGCTCACAGACGTACAAACACATGCCGAGGTTCTCGGATCCAGTCGTAGCCGTACAGACTTGGTCCGTCTGCTGTGGAGGCCACCTGCGGAGAGCCGGCTCTTCATTGTTTCTGATTTTGGCATCTGGAGTAGAATCATGGTACAGGTAGTAACTATGCGGTTTATACGTACCCATCGGTCAGCGTCTCGTAATGTAACTTGCAATGAAGCGTATGCTCAGCGCCAGTGAACCCCCTTCTCCCTTTTTTGGTCACCATTGTGAAGAGAGTAATGGCGAGTGGATCAGGCCAATGATTAAAATAGAATAGAAATTGCGAGTTACAGTCCATCTGGCCTGGAATTGTTTTCTCCCGCGCCTCGGAGTGTCACGTACCAACGTTGAAACCCAGGCCCGGTGATACCATCCGACACTTCAACTTTCTACCGTCTGTATTCTGGCCGTCGTATCTAACCAAACCGGGCTTACCCAACAATCGCCTGCCGCCCGTTCTACGTGGGGCTATCACCTGCTATCCGCGGTTGATCAGGCGGCCGATTCTCATTATCGAGCCGGCACAAGACGTAAACACGTCGACCCCCTACAGCACGGCCACTTCTTCGCCACGGTTAGGTCCCAGCCAGTGCACCTGGCGTGGCGCTAGTAGCGGAGAAGCCTCTGTCCGGTAGCCAAGCGCACCACTTACCCCGAATTCCTGATTTCGATTGATTGAGGTATTCCGCCTAGTTCCAGCCAGATTCAGAACTGACAACATCACTGCCTCGAAGCAAAGTCCAGGAAAGGGTCCCCGATCTCAAACCTCTCTCCTTGTTCATTTCCCCGCCCCCTGATAATACATGAATTGCTCCGTGCCAGTGTTCGAGGCGTATAAATGGTATTCTGTGGGGCCAAGGGCCGGGCCAAAGTACCAGCCGTCAAACGCGCAATGCTACCTCCTATACTACCCCGTTGTGGGAGGGGAGACCCGGAGTATGTACCCTATCGTGTCGCTGAGGGAAACAAGCGATAGATGGTGTATGCAGGGTTTCAATTCCGCAGATCGGTCAGGTTCAGTGAACCAGGAAGTCCTTCTGTACGTATGTAGTAAGGAACTCAGTCGTGCATCAAACATTATACCCTCCTTTGCGAAAGTAAAGGTTGAGTGACCTACTAATGGCGGGTCCTGTATTAAGGAGACGTAGATATGAAAATAGCGTATGGAACTGACAGGAAATCAATGATACGGAGAGAGAAGGGTAAGAAAGAGCCGGCCCAGGTGGCAAACCGTAGCCATCATGAAGTCTATTAGTTAGTATAACGCTTAATCGAGGAGACAAGTAAGTGTGCCTCTTCATGGTGTCTAACAGCTGGCTTGGCGGTGAACCAGCGATGGCTAGGATAGGGCGGTGGGGGATCCGGTTGGTAGCTCGTTAGGAAATAAGGGCGGCCCAGCAGCTAACCGAGGCAGCTTGAGACTGGTAATCCAAATAGGCCAAAAAACCAGGCAGTTGGGCTGAGCGAAGCGGGCAGGTGAAGATGGTTAACAACCCGCTGGCATCATAGTCGACGTCAAGGTAGTGTGCGTGCATCAGTGCAGTCGATTGCTAAGCTCTGCCTATACAAAGCAGACCGCACCCACTACCCTGCCGAGCATCCCTGCTGGTATTCAGGACCCAAGGGCCACGTCATTGTTGGAAATATCCTGTATCCCAAGCGATGAGGTTAAACCAAATGGCCGGTCACAAAATAAATCGTTGCACTTGATATTAGACTACAATGTAGTCGAAGACATGAGGTTCAATTCGCACGGGCTACGAGCCTGTCCCGTAAAACTGTACTGTACGACCACCTTCCAACTTCCAGATATTCGGCGGTTCTACGGATTAAAGTGAACCTGCACTATCATCCTGGATCGTATAGGCCACCAAGGGTGTCGTAAGGCAGATATCTCTCTGGAAATATTCTGTCTACGCCGGCTCAGAGTATTGTTTGGCCACCAGGGTGAGGGAGCCATATGACCCAGCTAGAGATCGGCCACCTACCCAGCTGCGGTTTCGAAATGACACGCGACTTCGCCTGACTGACCTGCCCTTCTACCGCCCCTCGACTAGTTCAGCACCATGTTTATCACCTTTTTCGGCCACATTCATTCCAGGTTGGAATTACAACGCGTTTAAGGTCATATGGAAACCCGCGGACATTGGCCGAGCCGAAATAGCCACGTCGGTAAGGGAAAAGGAGAAAAAGTGGAGAGAGAACAGTGTCCGAAAGAGCCAGAGGAGGATATAGGTCCTTGGTCACCAGGCCTTCCGTGGACTTGTCGGAACGAGATGCTAGGCAACCCCCCCCACAGTCTCAACACGGATCAATCAATGCCTTTTAGGAAGGTTACAGGCGGTGAACATTGACGTAATGATAATAAATATAGAATTTACAGGTTAGATGGGAGTATAGAGGACAGAATACTGAATCGTACTGCACAGGAGGCGTCCAGGGTGCCAAGTATGACTCGTAATGCAAGCTGGGCCCGGTTACGAGACCCCTGCCTGACCACCACATTCGCTACAGACCCGGTACCTGCAAGGAGGTGGTGAAGGGGTGGCCACAGAAGGGACCGTTAAATGCAAATGCACCTGGGAGCGCATGCTGTGCGGGTCCTTACGACCACCGTCGTGTGGCTCTGAGATTCCTTAGGTCAAATGCAATGGTAATGGTTGATGTCCCTTGTCACAAGTCGAGCTTCTCGCTCTTGATCGTGCCGGTCAACTATTTAGGTAAAGCAGTTATAGCCTAAGAATATAGATTACGTTAAATTTAACCAACTGACTCGGTTGGTCCCACGCCCAAGTGGTTCCGAGACATGGAAAGTGGTCAAGGCTTGCATCCAGCGGCCCAACTTGAGAACGTCAGTACAGCTGATCCAAAAATAGTCGGTAAGTGCAGGGGGTGCCCCTTTGTGACAACCACTGTTTTGATAAAAATTATAACTGACAGCAGGTAACTAGCCGCCATCCAAAGCTATTGACAGCCAGCTGAGCACGGTGGACAATGAAAGGCATCAGAGAGGGAGGCCTACTACCAACATAAGAAGGGCATGAGCTCGCATAGATCACTGATATCGATTATCACACCCAAGTGGGTCGTTGATGACTATTTAATAATCAGGGGTTGCAGCTTGGCTAGGAAGGTAATAGGGGTGCTGACCGGCATGTCAGCCACCTGAACCAGGTGAAGCCCGTGGATGGCCCCCAATCCCATCTTGTTCTCCACGTTACGTAGCCTCCTAAGAAAAGCGCAGAGAACCTAAGGAAACAATCATTAGAATACTTATAGGACGCTGTTCGACGATGCAGTGGCGTAGGTGGGGTTCAGACGGCCAGTGGGGCTCTCCATTCACATGAGCAAAATGAGGGAAAAATCGGGTTTGTGCGAAGGGGTGAGCGAGAAGGCCAGCCCTACGTGAGATTTTGGGTTGTCATAAATGAAAGAGGTAAGTACAGACACACGTGTGATCGTGCCATGAAACGGGAGAGGGCGCAAAGGGGTCCATCCGCACAACCAAGAAGCAAGAGCCGATTGGGGAAAAAAATAGACAAGTATCTGAGGGATCAGGTGCTGAAATGAATCGAACTAAACTGGCTGTGGCGTTCCAGTGCAATCCGGAGAAAAAGGATCAAAGTGCTGGCGCTCAAGTGGTGACGGAGGGTGGGAGTGGTAAAGGGGTCCGTACTCTTCAAAATAAATAAGTCAGAGGGTTTTGGCTAGCCACGTGTTTATCCTGCATGGGTGGCTGGCTGGCCAGTATTATCCCGTTACGCCGGGGGCTTCCAGGTCCCCATCCCCGTCGGGTTACCTGTAGGGGCAATCGCAGGTCGAGGGTTGAATCAGGGCTTAGATGTCCACATAAAACAGCTGCCGTTCTTGCCAAGGACCTTAGATACAGCACGGTGCTAGAAAGCAAAGCCGATTCAGTGACATTGGTCATTTTGTGGCTAGCGAATGAAATTGTTATCCTTGTGGGTTAACATATCCTGCGCCCTGGGATTAGGGGTTAAGGAAGGCCTAGAAACCATTGTTAGAACGGAAAAAAAACACGTGTAGCCCTCTCTACCGCCCTCTGGTCGTTGTCCCGAAAAGACCTAGCTCCAATTCCACTCGGCTGGCCCATCGCAAGGTGCGTCAGTCGCAAAGCACAAACAGCAGCCCAAAGTCAGTGGGTTAAAAGTGCCATAGGTTGTTCCTCCTTCTGCCATAACATCCCTCTCATGATTTCACCGCAGTGAGAATGGTAGCATTTGCGGAGAAGCAAACGGCGGATGGGGACTCGCGCTAGTGCCAGGCGCAAAGTAGATCTAGATAATACAGATTTGGGAGTCGGCTCCAAGCGAGAAGTGCTTAAGGGTAGAAAAAAAAGGTTACTGTTCTACCTCCTTATGCCACTAAAGGTCAGCCATAATCGTAAATAGGAGAGCCTATATTACACGAGTTTGCTGCATATCCAATAGTTCCCGCGACTGGGCGCCGCAAAAACCTTTCACAAGCAATTGACATCAGTCCCTCTAACAAAATTATCGTACCACTGCCTCGCTAAATGCACCAATATACAGGTATACACAGAGTCATTATAAGCCACGTTGCTGCCATTTCGGCACTATCCAAATGTCACTTCGTTGTACCTTCCACTGCACTTTACTAAGTGGTAAAATGATTGTCGCGCTTAAATAGGTTGCACCTACAGTTAGTTACTTGTTGAAGCCATTGCCAGTTAGTTGGCCTCTCGGCATCTAGCAGGAAGGGGACGGACGGTATCTATGCAACTGCTGTAGAGTTGGTCTGTGTAGGTCTACATACTGGGGAAGAGATCGAGGTTGTATTTCATGGGTTGGAATTAGGTATCAAGGTACTGACAGGTAAAGTAGACGGTGTACTGATCGGTCCCTAAGCACACTTCCGATACCTGCTGTGCGCTGACCAAGAGAGGCCGTAGCTGGTCCAGGATGGACCTTCTGCTACGCTCAGCATACGGGCTAATCTTAAGCGTAACGATCATTTAAAATGACAATCGGGAATCTCGGTCTAAGGCGTAATGGCTAAATCTGTAATGCTGCTGTTAGCTTGCGTAAGTCAAATACAGACCCCAGCGGGTTAGTAAGCTAGAGTTGCTTGCATGACAAGCGAGACAACATGAAAAGCCTTGACGCTGGGCTAGTCTGTGAGCGAAATACTTGTTACGCCTACCCATTGGGCTCTAGGAGCCTGGCTCGCGCATTAAATGTGCAAAGTAAACAGAGTTGGCTGTGTACGAAAAGCTGGCCGCCGACATCGACGGCTAGATAACCTACAGTCTCCGACCCAAACTAAGGGCAAAAGATCGGAATACAGCTGCAGTTAGGATTGGGCCATGTAATTAAAGTGAAAAAAATAATCTACATAGAAATAACGCCAGCCAGCCAATACTACTGACTACAGCTGGCGTATTTGCTGTATGCTTGCCAGGCTAAAGGCTTAAAAACTTGCTCAGGAGACTTCACTGCAAGACAAGTGATCAATTAGGAAGTTCCCCACTCCGGGTGTCGATTTTTTTTTTTTCGTGACACGGATCCCATATAGCATGAAATGTCCACATGACGGCAGCTATGGCATGTTCCCGCTCTCATGCCCGCATTGAGCCCAGTTGATTCTTGCTGACTGCACTATCAGAAATTCGCCGAGCTCTCTATTTCTATGAAATTACTCACCCCTGGTTTGGAAGCATAGATTGGAGAAGCCACTGCTCATAATACCACACAACGCAAGGCCTATAGTCCATTGAGCAGATCAGCACCTGTCGTGTTATCTTTCCTTCCAGGTAGCCCTATCGACCAAGCTATTTGAATCTTCCCGACACTAATTGCGGAACCCACGACACTCCCGCGTCTCCGACCGACGGCTCTTGGTCGACCTCTACTCATCGCAGAATGGGCCAGAAACAGGTAGCCAAATGGGGAGAGAAGCCCTCCGCCACCAAGACAAAAGTTCCAACCATCAAGGCGACCAAGGCCATCACGGTTCCACCACAGCCAGCTGAGGCCAAGAAAGCCAAATCGACCCCAAGTGACGGTGAGTACCCACCCCTTTAGTCCTGTAACGGCGGCTCCTTTGGCATTGTAGAGGATACCTTACATTCCTACCCTGGGCAAGGTGCTGGACCAAGGGCACGGAGATTGGTAAAGCTTCCGGCCAAGCCTGGTGCTGGCAGTGCTGTCATTGATCCCCTTCGGCAGTATTGTACACCGCCAACCGGGGGCTTTGCACTCCCGATCGCCTTACGCTCCACTGTCGGCGGGCAAATCTGGAGCCCTGGACGATTGCCCTAGGCCCGTCTTTGGCGCCCGATGTTAAGACGGCGTTCGCCGCGTGACGACGTCTCGGCGAAAGAAAGAAAAGCGGCCAAAAGACCGACGTGTCGCCTGGCATCCCGCCTTTTACCCATTCCGCCGCAATGGCTGGAGGGAGGCGCCCCCCCCTCCTCCTTGCCCAGTTCGCTCACCCGACTAACCTGGTAGCCCTGGCAGTCATTGGTGGTCGCGCGAACTCACGTCTGGGTCTCCTACCAAGTCCACCGCCCGCCTCGACACCCAGGGCTGACCCTGCTTTTCCTAGTTACTCCTTTCTCTCTTTTTTCCTACTGACACGTCCCTTTCCCTTTGGCCGCCCATCTATTCCGCATCGGATGTCGACCCTTTAGCAACCGAAATCGACGACATCTTTGCTTGTAAGCCCAAACGAACCGCGATCGACGACGGCGGTGCTGCCAACAGTGGTGACAAGTCAGGAAGGAAGCGATCCGCCGACGCCGATAGCCCTGCCGAGCCAGCTAAGCGGCAGCAGGCAGCGGTTCCCCCGCCCGACGACGATGGATTTTTCGATACGCGCGGGCGTCGCTCCAAGCGGCAAACAGAGGACGGACTCCCCCTGTTCTCCCTGGACGACCTCAAAATAGGGCAAGGCCAGGACACACCCGACTGCCCTTTTGACTGCGAGTGTTGTTATTAAACTGCCGAGAAGGGGGGGAAGTTACACGCCCTCTTCTCAATCCAAACGAATAACTTATAAACCACCGATGTATACCGATTTGCATCCCGACCATCAGGATCTTCACCAAGTGGCTTGTCATAATACCCTTACCCTTGCTCTTGATCTCATAACGATAGGACTAGGGTGTCCTGTTGCCTAGGCGCCGAAGCGGAGGTTTCAGGCGCAGAGTTATGAATTTGAACTTAAGCAGTCGCATTCTCTGCACCGCAGCCAATCAACTTAACATTTATAGGCCCCAATTGAAAGATTTGTCTGAACTTCACCATGAAGATTATGTCGCCATTTTTACCTACCCTGGCCACCAGAGGAACCGGGGGGATAATCGCAATTTATAGGGGCGTATAGCAGGAATTCTTCATTTAATGCAAGAATTGGAAGCCTAGATGCCATCTTAACAAAAGGACGACTCCCTATTCTCTTCCCCCACCCGGTGTCGGTGGTGGTGCATGTGGATTCGATATCGCAGCACCGGTATATTAATAGCCGCTGTGCCGCCCCAACTGCTCACCTCATGTCAAAACGCATGCCATTGGCGTCCTAATACTACCACTACATAATCACCCCGCCCTATAACGGCCTGCCTCACTAGCCAACCATGGCTCGCCTCTCTTTGACCCTTACTTTCGCAGCGCTGGCCGCTTGCCTGACTCTTCCCACCACCGCACACATGTTCATGACGTCGCCCTGTGCGTTCTTTAAGAGCAATGGTGACTGTGACTTGAATGTCGTGCAGAATTTCCCCGAAGCCAAGAGCCCTATCGGTACATCTACCCTCGGTGTAAACGGCGTCCAGGTCGTGGCTAGTGCCCCCCTGTGCAAGCAGAAGCCCACGAAACCGAGCGCGAAGTATAAGGCCGGTGACTCGATCCCATTGGAATTTTTCGGCACGGCTTCACACGGCGGTGGCAACTGCGAGTTTGCCCTATCATACAACGACGGCCGCAACTTCATCACCATTGGCAAGCCTATCCTGGGTAACTGCATGCAGCCGGCGCCCAAGTCGGTCCAGATTCCTGCTGGCGCACCCAGTGGCACCAATGTCATATTCGCTTGGTTCTGGAACAACAAGGAGGGTAACCGCGAGCTGTACATGAACTGCGCCATGATCTCCATCACCGGGTCGGCCGGGGGCTCGATCAAGGGGTTCCTGCCGGCGCTCTTCAACTACCCCTTCACCAAGGGTGGGAAGATCATGGCCTACACTTTACCGCCATTGAACGGTAACACTTTTGGCAACATGTACAGCGGGCGTAAGCCTATTACCATGGACGGGCAGGGCAAGATTTCTGGCGGCAGCGGCGACCTCTTCCCTACGGAGTACACGTTTTACTCGGGCCAACTACCGACCACCTCAGGTGCTAATGTCATGATGGTGACGGCGGACGGTCTCCAATCGGGCTCGCAGGGCCGTGGAACGACCGCAAGGAATGGTCAAGATCCCACGGGCCCGTGTAACGCAGGGGCGATGGTGTGTGGTATCAATGACCTGTTTATGTGCAGTAACAGCGAATGGGTACGTATACCGTGCCCTGGCGGTACTAAGTGTTTGAGTGGCCCGACGGATTTAAATTGCTTACCTCCGCCGGTAAGCGTTGTGGTTGACGCTGCTTCGACGCCTGATGTGACTACAAGTGTCGTAGACGACGCTGACGCTGAACTCGTTCCAATCACAAGCTCGACGTCTCGCCGAGGAAGGGATCACAAGGCCACGCACACGGTCACCAGTGATTCCACCGGCCCTACCCATTGCGGAGCATCGGGATAGGCAGTGTAAGAATGAACAGTATAATCTACTTACAATTTATGTTAATCCATCCCCAATGTGGTCCCCAATACAATTTCAGTTACTCAATTACATGTCAGTTCTACCACCACAGCCACATTATTCCATATATTCCAAGGTGTTTAGTATTCCTGGGTACAATGCTATTGTTGAGTGGGATCCCGGAGGCCATGGCAAAAAATTTATACTTCTAACCCCGTATTAGGTTGTGTGATTTATATAATCATGCCGTATGAATGTAAATCAATGTTTGACTACCTTGTAAAGGGTACACAATTTACCGTGGGGAATATCGATCCTCGGGGTCGGAGTTGGTTAGAATCAGCCAATGCAACAAGTGAAGTACGTGTGATGGCTTAAGGGTGGAACGAAGGGTGACTGAAAGCCGAGAGTTAATTTAGACAGTAGCTGGGGGGGGAGTGTGAATTTTAGGATATCAAACCAATGGACATGATCCTATGATAGGCGTAAGCAACAATCTTTGACGTAAAAATAAACCGCATGTAGGATTAGTTTTATCTTGGTAGATACCGATATAGTGTCTGTGGTGCCCAATAACCACACTAAGGCTAACGCATGCCTACACTGCCCAAAGTATCTCTGACAATAGTTTGCCACCCTGCAACCAGCTGCCCTGCTTACATGACTCTTCCATGCAACTCCTCTCGAACTCATGCGACTAGCATACAGAATAAAACCTTTGACCTCCCAGAACCACCTCCAAAACTATAAACCCTCACAGCCCGAACTTGCGATATGAATCACTGAGCCGCCATTTATGAACTAGATCCCCATATTTTGTCATCTACTTGTATTGCTTGACAGCGCATAGCACTCGCCACCTCCGGGCGGCCCTTACTTCTTTGCCTCAATAATCCCACCCCATCTGTCTACTTGTCCAGTTGGTGCCAGACCCCATTTATGGGCACCATATTGCCTTATACAGCGAGAACGATAGCGCTATGCTGGGCCCATAATGGTATGTGCTTCCGCTTCAGGTGTAGAAATGTATACCAGTGGTGCCATCGGAAGTTGAGTTGGCGAAGTGGTTGTGATAAGGTACAGAAAATGATGTTGGATAAGGCTATCCCTTGTTCTTAGCTGAGTCGTGTATGAGAATCCAAATAAGTAGAAAAGTAAGATATTTTAACGTCGTCATTAGTGCATTAGTGGCTTGCATAAGGTTGATTGAGCATTTGCAGTATTGATATCGGCGAAAGACCACAAATCAGAACTGAAGAAAAGGGGCAACTATCCACTAGGGAAGAATGTTTGCGGGTAGTGGAAGTCCAGGTTAATAAGGTAAAAGTATGACTTGACTAATAAAGTAAATAAATGAAAAAATAGCAATTTGATTATCTGTTAACCCAGGTATCATCCGGGCAATTGATCTATTGTGATGACCTTGTTGACTAATGGCGATGCCGGTTGGCCTAAGGCTGTCTCAAGGACTACCACACACTGAGTCGGCCTCTACTCATCGCAGAATGGGACAGAAACATGTGGCCAAATGGGGAGAGAAGCCCTCCGCCACCAAGACAAAAGTTCCAACCATCAAGGCGACCAAGGCCATCACGGTTCCACCACAGCCAGCTGAGGCCAAGAAAGCCAAATCGACCCCAAGTGACGGTGAGTACCCACCCCTTTAGTCCTGTAACGGCGGCTCCTTTGGCATTGTAGAGAATACCTTACATTCCTACCCTGGGCAAGGTGCTGGACCAAGGGCACGGAGATTGGTAAAGCTTCCGGCCAAGCCTGGTGCTGGCAGTGCTGTCATTGATTCCCTCCGGCAGTATTGTACACCGCCAACCGGGGGCTTTGCACTCCCGATCGCCTTACGCTCCACTGTCGGCAGGCAAATCTGGAGCCCTGGACGATTGCCCTAGGCCCGTCTTTGGCGCCCGATGTTAAGACGGCGTTCGCCGCGTGACGACGTCTCGGCGAAAGAAAGAAAAGCGGCCAAAAGACCGACGTGTCGCCTGGCATCCCGCCTTTTACCCATTCCGCCGCAATGGCTGGAGGGAGGCGCCCCCCCCTCCTCCTTGCCCAGTTCGCTCACCCGACTAACCTGGTAGCCCTGGCAGTCATTGGTGGTCGCGCGAACTCGCATCTGGGTCTCCTACCAAGTCCACCGCCCGCCTCGACACCCAGGGCTGACCCTGCTTTTCCTAGTTACTCCTTTCTCTCTTTTTTCCTACTGACACGTCCCTTTCCCTTTGGCCGCCCATCTATTCCGCATCGGATGTCGACCCTTTAGCAACCGAAATCGACGACATCTTTGCTTGTAAGCCCAAACGAACCGCGATCGACGACGGCGGTGCTGCCAACAGTGGTGACAAGTCAGGAAGGAAGCGATCCGCCGACGCCGATAGCCCTGCCGAGCCAGCTAAGCGGCAGCAGGCAGCGGTTCCCCCGCCCGACGACGATGGATTTTTCGATACGCGCGGGCGTCGCTCCAAGCGGCAAACAGAGGACGGACTCCCCCTGTTCTCCCTGGACGACCTCAAAATAGGGCAATGCCAGGACACACCCGACTGCCCTTTTGACTGCGAGTGTTGTTATTAAACTGCCGAGAAGGGGGGGAAGTTACACGCCCTCTTCTTAATCCAAACGAATAACTTAATTACCGGGATGTAAATCGGTATACATCGGTGTTTTTTAAGAACTTCACCAAGTGGCTTGGCACAATACCCTTACCCTTGCTCTTTATCTCATAACGATAGGACTAGGGTGTCCTGTCGCCTAGGCGTCAAAACTAAGAGACCAGGTACAATACTATGGTCAAGTTAGATTGGTAGCCGCGATGGATTCTTGCTATGTCGATTGGTTGCGTTACAGGCAACGGAACTGTTTCAAACAACGGATAGCCACCGCGAAGCCCGGGTAGCTAGCTCTTCGCGACTCTGGCCACCGAAGCTACGAAGGAGACGATCGCACTTAATAGTGAACTAATACCAATAGTTTTCTTTACGAAACACGAAACAGTGTGGCTTAGTGGGGAACCTTAGGATGACAGAGCTAGCGGCTCCGCTTCGCTACTATTACGCCGTGTCGGTGGTGGTGCATGTGGATTCGATATCGCAGCACCGGTATATTAATAGCCGCTGTGCCGCCCCAACTGTTCACCTCATGTCAACGCATACCATTGGCGTCCTAATACCACCACTACATAATCACTCCGCCCTATGACGGCCTGCCTCACTTACCAACCATGGCTCGCCTCTTTTTGACCCTTACTTTCGCAGCGCTGACCGCTTGCCTGACTCTTCCCACCACCGCACACATATTCATGACCAATCCCTGCGCCTTCTTTGATAGAAATGGCGACTGTGTGAAGGCAGTCGAGAGTAGTTTCCCTGCCGCCAGGAGCCCCATCGGCACGTCCAATTGCCGCCCTGACGATATGGAAGTAGTGTCCACCGAGCCTCTGTGCAAACAGCTACCCACCAAAGCGCTTCAGTCGTACAAAGCAGGCGATAGTATTGCACTCGAGTTTTTCGGATCTGCCACTCATGGAGGCGGTAACTGCGAGTTTGCCCTATCATACAATAACGGCCGCAACTTCATCACCATCGGCAAGCCTATCCTAGGTAACTGCATGCAGCAGATGCCCCAGTCGGTCCAGATTCCTGCTGGCGCACCCAGTGGCACCAAAGTCATATTCGCTTGGTTCTGGAACAACATGATCGGAAACCGCGAGCTGTACATGAACTGCGCCATGATCTCCATCACCGGGTCGGCCGGGGGATCGATCAAGGGGTTTCTGCCGGCGCTCTTCAACTATCCCTTCACCAAGGGCGGAAAGACCATGGCCTACTGCCTGCCGGAAAATTTTAGTAGTGAAATTCGAAATCTTTATGACCAGCGCAAACCTATTACCATGGACGGCCAGGGCACTATCTCGGGCGGAGACGACGATATATTCCCTTCTGAGTACACGCTATATTCCCAGCTGGCTTCGACCGATGGCGTGGACGCCACAACTCTTACAGATGACGGCGCATCAGCGGCTGATCAGGGCTCCCACTCTACTTACAGCGACGTGAATATTACGACCAGTAGCGACAACAATGGCGATGGCGACGGTGTTAATGATCATGATACCAACAGCGACCAGGGGATTGATACGATTCCCAAGGAGGATCCTGTGACAACTACAGTAGACGACGAGGATATTAGTGGTGGCCATGCCAGCAGCGACCTAATCGACGTGGTGCCCAAGGAGGGTCCCTTGGCAACTGCAGTGGCTGGCGAGGACCCTACGGGTACGTGTACTTTCGGGATGACGTGCGGGACCAAGGACCTATTCCAGTGTGCCAACAGTCAGTGGGTGCGAATCCCGTGCGCTGTCGGTCTGCAGTGTTTAAACGGACCCGGCGGCATAAACTGCTATCCACCATCAACCCTTGTCGCACCCAACGCTGCTTTGACGCCCAATGATGCTGGTACGAGCCCTGTCTCCACAACCAGCTCAGCTGCCTATCGACCGAGACACGGTAAGGCTACGAGAACGGCCACTAGCGACGACCTGAGCCCTACCAATACCGCCGCGTCCACGAAGTCATTAGGGAAGCCCCGGCATTAAGCCCACCTAGTCTTCGTTCTGTGGTAGTGACGAGGGTGGGACATGACAGCATTTCTGGGTGCATCACTTGGGTACTTATTACGGAGGCTTTTAGCGTGCAGGTGCTTTCTATTTCAATTGTTGAATATTACAATCCAGTATTCATTTCAGGGTAGGTATTTCCATAAACGCTCCTGGCTGTGCGGCTTTCCAACCCATATAAAATGCTTTAGGTGAACTATTAAAGTGTAAAATGCCTTGTATAAATGGTTGTGGGTGGATGTGAACTGAGTTGCAGCCCAAATGCATTTGGTTAGAATTTTTCGTAAAACTAATCGTTTCGTTATTGAGTGGACAATGTCAACTATACTAGGCCATTGGTTGACGGGTTTGTCCCTTAGTCTAGGTGGCCTACTCTGTACCGCCCCTGCTATCATTCACAGGCTGTATTTAAATGCGTCACTATTTCTTTATCATCGACGAATGACAAGCTGTCTATACACTATAGTCCCAGCGCGTGTGTTGTCGTAGTCTGTTGATTGTGGAAACATGGCCTTAGCAAATTAATGGGCTTCCGAACAATGCCACTGGGTGAGCAGCTAAACCTCGGAGGCCATAACACGCATTCGGCTCGTGTTCTCGCGTATGCTTCGCTGGTACGTGAGAGGAGCTATTGTCACTATACGCCATGCCGGTTTGGGCTTACAACAATCTTCTAGATTTTTTAGGGAAGCTAGAACGGATTACAGAGGATAATAGTGGGCACCAGTATAATAGGGTAGCATTACACCACCCCATTACCATTAGTATCTCTCGAATCTTGTGCAACTCTCACGCTATTCATCATCGCCACCGCCGCTTCCCCCCATCGACAGCTGCCCCACAAACACCAGAGTTGGCGGTTGGCAGCGAGGAAGGATTGATGGATGAAATGGACGATGAGAGGGACGACTTTGGAGGGTCCCAGCCCACACATCATCATGAGGCCATTCAAACAAAGGTATCAGACAGATGATAAATCAACGGGCAGCAAAGGGTGGGAGGTGCTTTTTTCACAGTGTTCCCGCGACAGCCATGGGTAGCCAGTGTTTCGTTAAGGTTAGTCGTAGCGTTCGCCGCCTGTGACCGACGAGTCGCCCACTCTACTAGAAGAGAAGTGAAAAAAAGCGAAGTACGAGGTCCCAGGTCTCGGTTTTGCGCGTGACAGCGAAGGATGAAGAGGAGGGGCCTTGTAAATGTCCAATTCGGTGGGTACAGGGTGAGTCGGTCTTTAAGCCAATAATTGTACTAGGCGAGCGGTAAGTTGAGGACCCAGGCACATGCCTGTCAGGGTAAGGCTAGCTCCTGCCTCTACAGCTCTATTCCCCATGATTGTGAACGTCCCTATTCACGCTTAACACCAGCATGGAGTGATTCGGAAAACGCTTTACCCTCACCCAAAGCGGTGCAGCCGGCGAAGTGGGGGAGATTCGGTTTAAGCGCCTATTTTCGAAACTCGTGCCGGCAACGGCACAGCGACAGAGCTTATTTTTTGTATTTCTTTGTAGCGACGATATACAACGGTAGCCGTGCCCTCATCGTCAATGGTGAGGGGGATGTTGGCAACGGAGGCACGGTAGTGGTTAATCGTTCGTGGAGGGTTGCCTATTGGCGACCAAAGTGCTGTCCCGTCTTTGCGATGAGGGCAAACCATGGTAATAAAGATACTGCACCTGCCGCGAGTAGGTGCCGGGCACTGGCGTCCTAGGCCCGGCCCCTACAAAGGGAGGCGCGGGTCACCTCTCTCTCTCTCTCTCTCTCTCTCTCTCTCTCTCTCTCTCTCTCTCTCTCTCTGTACTCGCAGGGGACGTCGGCAGGAGAGGCTATCCGTCCATCGTATGGGTCTACCGGAACTTCACGCCAACTAATCGTTCCCCTGGTTCGCTCGGTCCTGCACATCGGCTCCCACTTCAAACCCAGGTTCCTTGCTCCGACTGTGCCTAAAACGGTATAAAGAGTCTTATGCGGCCTGGTCAAAATGCGAAACACTAACTATCCTCGACTTCACCAATACCGAAATCTTCACCCATTTCACTGATTATCTGGTTAGGTATTACGCAGCCGGTCTGAGTATTACCACTTACCTCCTACTTTTCACTATTCGTATCGACGGCTTCCTGTTGCTATTACTTCGACATTTTTTAATTAGCCAAACCCAACTTGCCTGGCCCGCACCATTTCCACCTGTATTTACCATCCGCGTTATTTTCTTCTACGAAACCAAGCCCCGGTCATGTCGCGCTTCTCCATTCATCTCCTTGCCATTCTACTGGCGGCCTCACTTGCTCCCCTTGGCAGCACCCACATGGCCATGACGTCGCCCTGTGCGTTCTTTAAGAGCAATGGTGATTGTGACTTGAATTTCCAGCAAAACTTCCCCGAAGCCAAGAGCCCTATCGGTACATCTAGTCCCAGCGGGAACGGCGTCCAGGCCGTGGCTAGTGCCCCCCTGTGCAAGCAGAAGCCCACGAAACCGAGCGCGAAGTATAAGGCCGGTGATTCGATCCCATTGAAATTTTTCGGCACGGCTTCGCACGGCGGTGGCAACTGCGAGTTTGCCCTATCATACAACGACGGCCGCAACTTCATCACCATTGGCAAGCCTATCCTGGGTAACTGCATGCAGCCGGCGCCCAAGTCGGTCCAGATTCCTGCTGGCGCACCCAGCGGCACCAATGTCATATTCGCTTGGTTCTGGAACAACAAGGAGGGTAACCGCGAGCTGTACATGAACTGCGCCATGATCTCCATCACCGGGTCGGCCGGGGGCTCGATCAAGGGGTTCCTGCCGGCGCTCTTCAACTACCCCTTCACCAAGGGTGGGAAGACCATGGCCTACACTTTGCCGCCATTGAACGGTAACACTTTTGGCAACATGTACAGCGGGCGTAAGCCTATTACCATGGACGGGCAGGGCAAGATTTCTGGCGGCAGCGGCGACCTCTTCCCTACGGAGTACACGTTTTACTCGGGCCAACTACCGACCGCCTCAGGTGCTAATGTCATGATGGTGACGGCGGACGGTCTCCAATCGGGCTCGCAGGGCCGTGGAACGACCGCCAAGAATGGCCAAGATCCCACGGGCAAGTGCAGCGGCGACGCCATGGTGTGCGGCGTGAGGGATATATTCCAGTGTCTTAATGGCGCGTGGATATCGACGCCCTGCGCACCGGAGACGAAGTGCGTAGCCGTCATCGGCACTTTCTACTGCGACCGGGATACCACTGGTAGCAAGACCACGAAGGGTGACACGTCTAGCAAAACAAGCGCTGGAGGAGATACCGACCCGACTGAGACTTCGAGCTCGAAAAAGCGTAAGCCGACGGCTGACGATACCGATAGCACCAAAACGAAGAATCCGCCCAAGAAGAAGAATGATGACGAATAGTGTGGCGTGGTCCCCCGAACATCCGTAGTAGAGTTATCCTTTAACTCCGTTCGTCATATTTTATTAGGGTACGTTTGTTGGAAATATTTTGCGTTCACACCGAACATGTCTAATGGCGGGTATACTAGTTTTCGGTTACCTTGCCAAGTACACATTCATAAAGCGCGGCTGGCCGCACAATACTCCAAGTCGTAATTATTTTGGCCTTGACCAATGGCACTGGTCCGTGGTGGCCTTGTTGCCCGCCGTTTTTCACGGCGGAGACGGTAGGCTTGACGAGTGTGGACGTCGACTAGGAGCCTGCCGATTATATTTCCAAATTTAGCCAAGGTGAGATGGAGCGTGGCGTGCAATAGGATGGCAGGCTCCTCCACCATGTCTCCAGCCATTCGATTTTCTACCAGCCCAGCTGCCGCCGGGAGAGGCTGAAGTGATTGGCCAGAGGTGTGACTTGCCATTGGACTGCGGCCTGTTGTAAGCGGCAGGGTGACTGTAGACTGAAGTGAAGAGCGGAGTTTTACTAGCCGTTAAACAGGGCAGGGAGGGGACCGGGGGGAGAGGGGCTGCACATAGAATGCCGCCATGGCGCTTGTCAATCGCACTCCGCCCATCCTTACCGCCGCCTTGCACTGGGCGCTACGAGGCCATTTGGGAGTGCGGCGGCAGAGGAGGTGAGCGCCCAGCCCCATTAAACCCCTCCACCCTTTCCTCAGCCCCAGGGTGCCTTTGAGGCCCCGCCCATGGGCGTTAGTGTGTACTGTATAATTTAAGGCGAGGAGAGGTGAGAGAGAGAGAGGGTCGGATGGCGTAGTCCCCACCACCCCGCCCTCGTCACCAAACGCTTCCTGTACATGGTGGCTCCAACGATGTGCGACAACAGCCTGTCATATTGGCCCACGCACACACGGTGGAGCGAAGGGAAACACCACCAACGGGACAAAGGTCGCTGCCGTCATAGCCCCGCCACCGCGGTACGGCCAGTGCACAGACGAAGGCGCGGTAAACCAATCACTCCACTCTATCTTCCTCGCGGAGGCCGTGTTGTACTTCCTCATCGTGCAGGTTGACTCCCTCCGCCCTTTGCTCCCAGACCAGCTGCTTTTGTCCTTTGTCATTGCCATCTCATCTTGTAAATTCACCATTTTGTGACGCGTCGACGCCTGCATCTCCCCCCCTCTCGTCCTTACCCTAGCCGCTACGCGCTTACGGCGCCCCCGTTCCTCCATATCGCCACTATGAACCTGTTCCGCTTGACGGCCGATCTGTTGCATCTGGCCTCCATCGTGATTCTGCTCCTCAAAATCCACCAAACCAAGTCGTGTGCCGGCCTATCTCTCAAGACCCAGCTCCTGTACTTCATCGTGTTCGCCACGCGTTACCTGGACCTATTCACGCGCTACTATGGCCTGTACAATAGTCTCATGAAACTCTTCTTTATCGGCACGTCGGCCTACATTGTGTACCTCATGTACATGAAGTACCGTCCGTCCTACGCCGCCAACCTGGACACCTTCCGCATCGAGTTTCTGCTGGGCGGTGCCGCCCTCCTGGCCTTAGCCTTCCCGGTCACGTATTTCACCATGGATATCTTGTGGTCCTTCTCGGTGTATCTGGAGGCCGTCGCCATCCTGCCCCAGCTCTTTCAAATGACCCGCACCGGCGAGGCCGAAACCATCACCTCCCACTACGTGTTCACCCTCGGCGCCTACCGTGCCCTCTACCTCTTCAACTGGATTTACCGCTACTACACCGAGGACTACGTTGACGTCGTGGCCTGGGTCGCCGGATTTGTCCAGACCCTGCTCTACGCCGACTTCTTCTATATCTACTTTACCCGTGTGCTCAAGGGCCGCTCCACCAAGCTACCCGTGTAGAGGCCGGGTGCTGGCATGCTTCGCCGCTGCTCAGCGTGCGATTCCATTCGCCGACCTCCCTACCGCGCGTCGTCGTCGCCAGGGTATGCCGGGACCAGCCATGGGAGAGGGGCCATCTGCGAAGGTAGTCTTGCATCTTGACTTTCCGACCCAAGCTAGCCGCGTAGACCACTTAGAGTCCATCTCAGTTGCCACCCCTATAGATACTTAATCCGTATCTCCCCGTTCACCGTCTCGCCTGAGCGCTTTTCAACCTTACCCCATTTCCTATCCAGCGGTGACACGGCTGCTCCTCGCCACAAGCCGCCTCGGCCACCATCCATTTTCGCAATAAAAACCCGGTATTTAGTCTGATTGAGACGTCGCCATGGAGCGCAGGTAACATAATTCTGACGAGCCAAGGCGGTGGTATAGAAACTCCCGGGCACCGATTGGCAACGGCCTAGCTGTAAATGATTCTAAGCTCTACGTTCGTAGAGCCGAAGAGTGGGAATATCGGCTAAAAAGTAGGCAGCCCATTACTCTCACAACACTGCCATGGTATGGCCGCTGGTTTCTGCTGCCCTCGTTTTAGTCGGCTTTCCATGCTTGGGTCTCCGCCGCTATCCGCTCCCGCTGGTAATCCTCCTCTTGGAGTTGCTTGGTCGTTTTCTGCTGCTGTTCCGTTAGTTTCTGGGCAATCTTTCCTGGGCCTGTAGAACTGTTGAGGCCACGTTTCTGCGACGCCTGAGCACGCTTCTCCGCCGCGGCAAGGAGGGCTCCGCGGTCGGGTTGCTTAGCGGAGACTGCCGCAGGGCGAGTCGCATTCGGAGGCGGAGTCGCCTTGAGCGGCCCGCTGGACAGGTCCTGCATGGGGTGGCCGGCCGCCTGCTTTGGGGCCGGGGTCGGTGGGTCGGCTGACCCCAATGTGCGGCCCCCACCCGACCGGTGGCCTTTGTCGGGCCTAATGCAGGAGGACAGGGCACCCATTTCGGAGGGGATGTGCCAAGTGCGAAAGAAGAACAGTAAGGGTAAGAATGGGGAGGGAGGGGGAGGGGAACGCAATTCGGATGGCGCAGAGCTGGTATTATTTTTTGGGGGGAGCGGAGATGTGGGCAAGTGCGGTTGCGAGCTTGGCTGGCGGGCGGCAGGGCAGACTGCTGGGATTGTCTGGCGCGAACCTGCCAAGTGGGAAGTTGGAAAGATGCAATGGCAATTAAGGTAGGGGAATGCGTGGCAGCAGAGAGACCCAAGGTGTGCTCGTGAACGGGTGTGCATATCGGCGTACCCATAACAGAAGGCCGAAGGCTCCCCAGTCCCTGGCTCAGGCACACTCTCGAACCAACCTCCGCTCTAGCGCCCACGGGCGGAATGGTCGCCTCCCCCTCCCCCTCCGGCGATACCAGTCGTGATGGAAGTCGGCCGTGCTTCGGGTGCGCCGGTTAGCAGGGGGTAAACGTCACAGATGTGGCGCACGTCAAGTGTCGCCAACCTTACAACCCTAGGTACATGAGGCCTGGTTTAGAGCAGCTATGAGGCTAGGTTCCAACCTGGTTCCCGACGGAGCAACTTGGCCGTAGTTTTGTGTATGGAGGCGTCTGGCCTGATCGATAGCACTAGTGGTTCCGCCTCCCGCCCGCTCGGCCCAGTCTACCTCTCCACCGTTACCCCGTAGGTATGGGGAGTAGTGCTCCTGCCCTGCCCCCTCCCCAACTTCAGGTGACCGGTGCTTGGATTACACAGAATTAGCACCGTGCCTTCCGCCCCCGGCTTCCACATGCCAGTGCGTGGGGAGAGGGGAAGAGGTAGAGGCGCCTCCCCCTGTCGAGTTGGCTACCGGGCCCACCTCGGCACCGTGCCGTACCATAGGTCAGACCGTAGCACGAATGATAATGTAGCAAAGGCTGGCAGAGATAATTGGAACGACCTGGCGTCCTCCAGTGACTACACACCCCTCCCCACCCTTTCTCACAGCCCAAGGCCCCACAGCATATTTTTTTTAAACCCCTCCTCGTCCCAACCGTCGCAGCCACCGGGCCGTCGGCACGCATAACCGGTAGTGTGCCCTGGCCCAACCCAAGAGGGTCCCCCCTGGCTTGCCGTTTGACATCGCTGCGACACCTTGGTTGTGCATCCCCTCCCCCCACATCTGGACCTAGTCAATTCTGGTTACACTTCACCCTCGTCACGACTCTACTTTTGTTCACCGAAACCACCCCTTCGTCCCCGCCTTTCTAGATCCAACTGTCAAGCATATTTCCTAAGTTTTTTGCTGTTTTGTATTTCTTGGTTTGTTCTTCTGCTCACCGCTCTCCTCGACCCGCCATGGCCCCATCAGCATCTCTCTCGTCCGTCGATTCGGGACCGGATCCGGCGACCGCGGTGGCCTCAGCGGTACCAGCCGCGGCTCCAGCCCCGCTGCCCTCCGGAAACATCCTGAGCAGAGCTCTCTCGCTCGATTTCCTTAAGCACCTGCTGGCGGGCGGTGTCGCCGGGGCAGTCTCGCGCACGGTGGTCAGCCCCCTCGAGCGCATGAAGATTCTGTTTCAGGTCCAGGGCCCCGGAGCGGCTAATTACCAAGGGGTGCTGCCGACGCTGGCCAAGATCTGGCGGGAGGAAGGTGCCCTGGGCTACATGCGTGGCAACGGTACCAACGTGATCCGCATCGTGCCGTACAGTGCGGTCCAGTTCGCGGCCTACGAGCAGCTCAAGCGGATACTCATGGAGCCGGGCAAAAAGGAATTAGACACGAAACGCCGTCTGACGGCCGGGGCGGGGGCCGGAATCGCCTCCGTCGCCGCGACCTATCCGCTCGATATCGTCCGGACCCGGTTGAGCGTCCAGAGCGGCCAACTGGACCTGCAGGACCTGCCGCGCGACGCTAAGGGCCGTCCGGTTATTCCTAAACTTCCCGGTATCCTGGATACCATGAAGACCATCGTGCGGACCGAGGGCGGACTCCTGGGGCTTTACGCCGGGCTGTGGCCCACGCTGCTCGGCGTGGCCCCCTACGTGGCGCTAAATTTCCAGTGCTACGAGGTGCTGCGCAAGTTTTTCACCCCGCCTGGCGCAGACTCCCCCACCGCCGGCCGGAAACTGGCTTGCGGAGCCCTCGCCGGATCCATCGCCCAAACCATTACCTACCCGCTCGACGTCCTCCGCCGACGGATGCAGGTCACCGGGATGACAAGTATGGACTACAAGTACCGTAACACGTGGCACGCCGTCACCGAGATGCTTCGGAATGAAGGCGTTCGTGGGTTGTACAAGGGTCTGATCCCCAACTACCTCAAGGTCGCCCCTGCCATCGGTGTGAGCTTCCTGACGTACGAGTGGTGTAAGGAGGTCCTGAACGTGTAGATCGCACATTTATCTGTTCTATCGCGGGCAGTCCCACCATACAAGGGTTTCCAATACAAGGTTATACATACCCCGTGAGCAAGAACCCTACCATGTGGACTTTGCCGACTCCAATTATTATTACTTTTCTTTCATCCGTCATTTGTACCCACTTTCCCCCCCCCCCCTCTCATCACTCCCTCCCCTTAAACATGACCTTCATGCCACTTCCATCTCAACGACCCCTCCTCCCCCCTCCACCTCGCCTCACCCCAACCCTTCTTAACATTGTCGTTGAGATGTCCACTCGCTCCTCTCGACGTAGAGACTATTAAAAAGAAAAGATATTTATCACACCACATTCGACGGGTTTGAGCTGAGTGGCCGATTCGAACTGTCCCGTCGACAACATGGAAGAGATCTCAATATAATCGGGACCAATAACGGGACGGTAGTCGAACGTCTGATTGCTCAGTACCATGCACCCAACTAATCCGAGTATGGTTACACAGGTCTAGTACACTTCATATTTCTTAACTGTCAAATGGAGTTCAGTAGGTTTAATTGCTGGATTAAAAGTTAAGTTTAAATGTTGGATGGCTACTGAGGGGATATATAATGAGGGGTGGAGGAGGCCATTGGAGCATTGCATTGCACTAGGGTGATGTAAATATTGTTTTGGTTGGGGAAAATAAGGTGAAGTTGGTGAGAGGGGAGGAGTATTAAAATGGAAAGATGAGAGGGGGAGAGGAAGTTGATGGAAAAAAGGGCTAGGCTTGGTCGACCAGCTTGATCAGGTCAGCATCGGTGACTTCGGTGCGATCCTCGGCCAGGATCTTGAACTTGGCAAACAGAATATTGAGACGGTCAGGACTGAGATCCAGATGGTCAACCTTGAGCCGTTCCAGCCGGGCCTGGAAGGCGCTGCGGCCGCTGAGTTTGCTGAGGATGAGCCCGTCGCTGGTGGCACCCACCATCTCGGGGTCGAGGTACTCGTAGGTCGAACGGTTACGCAGGAGCCCATGCTGGTGGATCCCCGAGGTATGGCGGAACACATTTTGACCGACGATGGGCTTGTTGGGTGCCATGGTGGTACCCCCGAGCTCCACGACCATTCGACACAGGCGCGTGAAGTC
This sequence comes from Tieghemiomyces parasiticus, assembly GCA_027575765.1. Taxonomy (NCBI): domain Eukaryota; kingdom Fungi; phylum Kickxellomycota; class Dimargaritomycetes; order Dimargaritales; family Dimargaritaceae; genus Tieghemiomyces; species Tieghemiomyces parasiticus. The sequence goes on from JANBPT010000162.1 coordinate 53,373, forward strand.
ACGCGTGTGGAGATTATGCCGGGCCTGGTAGTGCTCCGGATGGGTGGTCAAGATCATAGCGATTTCCTCAATGGCGGCGTTTCCCGCCCGCTCCCCGATACCAGCCATGGTGGAATCGATGATGGTGGCGCCGGCCTCGATACCGGCCAAAATATTGGCCACCCCCAACCCCAGGTCGTTGTGGGTGTGCACGCCCCAACGGACGCGTTGCGGGTCGTGGGCGGTGTGGTCGACACAGTACTTGACGATACGGTAAAACTCGGCCGGGATGCAGGAGCCGACGGTATCGGAGAGGTATACGGTATCGGCACCAGCGTCGATGGCCGTCTGGAAGGCTCGGCATAGAAACTCGGGGTCGGAGCGGGCGGAATCTTCCGAACACAGGGTGACGTGTGGGGTGTACCGGAGCGCGTAGCGGGTCCCGTGGTCAATCATCTCTAGACACTTTTCCCGGGTGATGCGGAGTTTATGTTCCAGGTGGATATCGGAGGTGGCGATAAAGAGGCGGATGGCAAACCGTGGCGCGTCCTTGATGGCCTCGTAGGTCCGGTCAATATCGTATTCGATCGGCCGGGTCAGGGCTGTGACCATTACGGGCTTGCCGATATGTTGGCGACCCTCCATGAGCGGGCCAACCTCGCGCGCGATGCGTTGACAGGCCTCGAAGGAGGACGCCGAGGATACCGGGAAGCTGGCATCGATCTCGTCGATGCCCATTTTGGAGAGCTCCCGGGCGATGGCGACCTTCTTGTCCAGGCTAAAGTTGACCCCCGGGGCTTGTTCGCCGTCCCGAAGGGAGGTGTCGCTGAAGTAGATGGTGCGAAGGGACCCGTGACCGTTGGTCAGGGCGGTCCCGTTGCCCGACTGGGCGGCAGGGGTGGATAGACCGTTGGTTCCCAGCATGGCAGTCGGTAAACGGAAAGGGCGATGGGTCGATCGGGAGGGGAATGGAAGCAGTTGGACAACAAAAAACTATACAAGTAGATAGAGATCAGAAGCGGGGACGGAGTCGAAAATTGCAAAGCGAAGCCTAGCTCCTTAAATTGCGAATTATCGGTGGATAACTGATTGAGTCAGGACATGGCCAACGCCCGGGATTTATACCGACCGAAGGTGACAGGGTAGCGGACTCCCCTCACCCATCATCTACCCTCCCCCGCATCTACTTATTACTGCCCTACAGAATAGTACGTAACAGACTGAGACTGGGAAGGCAGAAGGGGCGGGGGGGGGCGGGGAGGGTCGGTAGAGGTATAGTGAGTGGTAGGAGATAGAGGTAGGTTGGTGGCGTTCCTTGTGGGGGGGGGGCGGTTGACCTGCCCCTCGGGCCAGTTCTTGCCCCAACCATAATGCCGGGCCTACGCTGCCGGTAGAGCGCGCCAGTATTGCCGAGTCAAGGCAGCCTGGGTCAGTGACGCAAGAACGAGGAGGAGGAGGGAGAGGGTAAGACGGCAACGTTTAGGTCAGGGGTAGTGTATCATAGCATCACCCCTACGCTGCACCTTGGTGTGCGATGCAGCCTAGGTTAGGAAGCCAACGGCCCACCCAGATATAGCAAGGCCTAAAGTAACCCGATTCAGTCGGTCACTCGGGCCATTGTGTCGTCCGCACCCGCATCGGTTTATGCCAACGAAGCGTGGACATGGTGTAGTGGAAGCCAGGCTGGCCCACTGTCGAGGTGGCCACGTAGCGTCGAGGGAGAAGGTCGCTGTTCCGTATGGGCCGCCCCTGCTTGCTGATGGCCAAATTGGAATACAGTGGTGACTAGATAGGCCCACGGTGTGCGCTTAGGTGGTCTGTTTAGAAAGGGTATGGCGAATAGCCATCTAGTTGACAATCATAAACACCTCAATGGGAAGAGTACGTGGTCCTGCGTGCCAAGTCCGTATGTGACGCCGCTAATTAACCCAGCAGTTGTGCTGGTCAATGATATTGCCGGGATAGCCCTGTGGTACTGCATTGTAATCGCTCTCCCATCCCCGTAGAGGGCCCTACCCCCAGCCGGGGTGTAGTTCACTACTTTCAGGCGGCCACCCTTATGAGTCCCGCCGGGGAATATTCACAGGTTAGCCGCGTGCCTGTCTGGGCACAGGTGCGATAAGTGCCCAGGTTGGGTAGCCTCCCGGGCCTTACAGACCTGGATGGTGGGATATAGCGCAATAGAAGGCTATAACTGATCAGCAGTATACCCCAGGGAGTGCCGAGCGATGACCCCAGTCTCCGAACGGCGAAGAATCCAAGCCAGAGCCGATTAAGGGTCGGCCAAGGCGGACGTTTGGTTGTGTGTGTGTGTGTTTTTACCACAGCCGCGAACGAAGCCAGCAGCCGTGGCACCACTTGTGTGCTGTCTTTCGACTCACGCCGTACGTCTATCCCCGTCCCCTTGCACCCAGCCAGCTCCTCCTCCCTATTCATCCCGTATGCAGCCTAGTTCCGGCCGTTCCCAGGCAGACGTGTCAAATGGTGGCGTATTAAGGGGCGCTCAACAATGCTGCTAGGATTAGCAATGTGAGTGTATGGCCACACAGGGGTGACCTGCGGAAGTAAGCAGGTGGGTGTAAGATTTTCCGACCTGGCAGTAGATTAATTATGAAGGCCCTGAGTAGCTCCCTGGGGGTTTAATCCATTTAGGGGTGATGAGTGATCCGTCGCCACCGAGCGGAGTATGTAGTATCCATGCGGAATTTATGTTCTCGGCGAGTGTTCCAGGCCTCGTCTAGTGCATGATGCAATCTGTGGGTGCAGGCAATGAAACAGCGTGTGAGGGGCGTGTAGATTGTAATGCGTCAAGATAAGCGCCACTTCGAGAACGTCCCGACCGATCTCATTGTACTAGCGGTATGGGGGGGGGGGTTGGTGCTCGGACGGATATTTCCTTGAGGCCGACTGGGCAGCACCAGTACCCGGTCTAACCTGACTGTCATTTTTTTTATATTTGCAATTGACCATCTCCTTGTGTGATTTCAGACCAGAATTGCAGCCAGCAGATCCGATCGGAACTTCGGAGAGCGGCATGGTACCATTGCCTAGAAATCGCACCTATATTAGTCTAAGCGTCATGGAGATTATAGTCAAATAGTATCGATCCGGTAAGAGGGCCCTCAGAAGTAATACTAGTAAATGAGAGGAGCAACCGACGGCTTCTCGATGTGGGGTACTGTATGGGGATGAACATCACGGATTCAAACGGACACGGTAAAATATGGTGAGCCATGAGGCGAAAAGCACCGCCAGACCTGGCGCCCCACTTTGAATTGCATCGTTGGGATTAAATGAGAAAGCGGTTTCCCCCCATGGAGGAAGAGGAGACGGGATACAATCGTTTCTAGTCGTCTGCCTACGGTAGAGAGAGAAAGAGAGGGGAGGGCATATATACGCATCCAGGCTAATGATTAAATATGGAGTGAGCCCTTGCTTAATGTGCTCACAATTCTTCGTCTCACAGTGATTAAAGTCAAAGTTGCCGAGGTACTATATAGGCTGTTTACGTGGTGATAATTGCTTGCTCTATACCGCCACGCAATTCGGGTCCACGTCTCATACTTTGATGACGCTCAGTGCGCCTAATATGGTGTATGGCATACGCTGCCCCGGGTTAGGTACCGACACCAGCAGTAATGGAACTTACCGGGTGCTTAAACGAGGTATTAGGGGGGTGATGGAGTTGAATACTTACCCAAATTTTCTAGCCAGTGTTTTATACGATAGGCATTGACCAATTCAAAGTCGACAGGGCGCAGGTTGCGAGGAAACCTGTTAGACCAGGGAAGATACACTAATAATCACGGGGAAGCATCAGGAGGGGGGACGGAAGCCAAAAGTAGACAATCAAGAAGGGTGGCAGTGAATTACAGATAACGCACCGTTAGGCTGAGCTTAGGCTTTAACTAGCCCACGCAGATCAGCGTCGGTGACTTCGGTGCGATCCTCGGCCAAGATCTTGAACTTGGCAAACAGAATATTGAGACGGTCGGGACTGAGATCCAGGTGGTCAATCTTGAGCCGTTCCAGCCGGGCCTGGAAGGCGCTGCGGCCGCTGAGTTTGCTGAGGATGAGCCCGTCGCTAGTGGCACCCACCATCTCGGGGTCGAGGTACTCGTAGGTCGAGCGGTTACGCAGGAGCCCATGCTGGTGGATCCCCGAGGTATGGCGGAACACATTTTGGCCAACGATGGGCTTGTTGGGCGCCATGGCTGTGCCACCCATTTCTGTGACCATCCGGCACACGCGTGTGAGGTTACGGGTATTGATTCTATGCTTCACACCGTAGTGGTCCTGGTGCATGGTGAGTACCATGGCGATCTCTTCAATAGATACGTTGCCCGCTCGTTCGCCAATACCTGACATGGTACCGTCGACAATGTCAATCCCAGCCTCAATGCAGGCCAGGGTGTTGGCGGTGGCCAGACCCAGGTCGTTGTGAACGTGGACTCCCCAGCGGACCTGTGATGGGTATTGCGAGTGCAGAAGGTTATAAAAGAATCAGTCGTGGCTGTACTGCGATTGATCTTGCGCCCTCCCACACACGCTAATGGGGCTAATGGGCCAATGAAACCGTCGTCAGAAGACTTACGCTGGCGTCATACTTGACATTGGCCTTGCAGTATTTGATGACCTCCGCAATCTCCGTGGGAATGCTGGAGCCGACAGTGTCCATAATGTAGACCTCAGAAACCCCAGAGTCGATAGCGACCTGGTAGACCTCACATAGAAACGCGAGGTCAGTGCGACTCCCGTCCTCGGGACCGAAGTGCACATTAGGCGTATACTGGCGTGCGTGGCGCGCGGCACGGGCCACCCGGACGAGGCACTCCTCCCGAGTAATCTGCAGCTTGTGCTCCAGGTGAATATCCGAGGTGGCGATGAAAAGGCGGATGGCGAACCGCGGGGCGTCCTTGATGGCTTCGTAAGCCCGGTCAATGTCGCTCTCCGTCGCGCGAGCCAACGCAACGACGGTGATTGGATAACCGATATGGTCCCGGCCTTCCATGAGCGGGCCGACCTCCCGAGCAATCCGTTGGGTCGATTTAAACGAGTGTTCCGAGGAAGCCGGGAAGCCAGCGTCGATCTCGTCGATGCCCAGTTTGGACAACTCCTTGGCAATGGCCACCTTGTCATCGGTGTTGAAGTTTATGTCAGGGGCTTGCTCGCCGTCTCGCAGCGTTGTATCGCTGAGGTACAGAGTGCGCATGGCCGGGGTGCTATGCTGGGCTTCGATCATAGTGAAAAATGCCAGCCGACTTGTGGTAACTGGGGACGGGCTGGGCAGTGTATCCAATTAACGAGATAGGAGTCGGTGGGAGAGGGTAGTAAGCATTAGCTTGCGTGACTAGCCCTGTGCAAGGAGTGCCTGGGGTATAATGGTAACTGTAGGGGGCTGGCCCAGACCGTGGGCGACAGGACGGTGTGAGTTGTGAGAGCCGATTGCTAACCGTATCCAAGGCCCGGTCACGCAATATACAGATGTACAGGGACTGTGAGGTCCCACTACACGTGGCATGCCGGGTTGGGGCCGAAAAACTTGAGGACGAAGGTTGGTCCCTTCAAGGGCCATACGAGGGACTGGGCGATGTTCTGTGAATCCTCGTTGTGTTTCACTTACGGTTGGGTGGCTCGGAAAAGGGTGTCCTCTTGGGGAATGTATTCAGGCAGAGGTTGCTTAGCAGGAAGCCTTGGTGAACAGCCGAGACTGATAGTCGGAACAGCGGCAGTTATTGGATAGTCGCAGGGAGACAACTTGGAAGCTCAGGATTATTAAGAAGCGAGGCTTTTCAGTTGGATTAAACGTTGTGGACGGGAAGAGAAGTTGGCCATCACAGGTGGAGGTCTGAACGGGTCTATTTATCAAGCTACGTGCAGCATTCCGACGGGAGACGGCCCAACTTCCCGGACGGTACCCCTTTCCTGTACTATGCTTCCAATGGGTAGTAAGGTGGAGCGGGGGGATGTTGGTCTATGCACTGCGCTAGGCGAGCAGCCACTAAGCTGCGCGCGCGCCCCATCCCATGAAGACAGCACTGCTTGTCGAGGAGTTACAGAATAGTACAGCAAGCGCAGGAGTCCAGCCGAGGTGAGGGAGGAGTCACAGAGGGCGTCGTTAGCGCATGAAGGTGATGCTATGATGAAGCCATGCAGGCGCCAGCAGTCGGTCTGGTCCCCTCCATGCCCTTCCCGCCTCCCCCTGGCAAGCCTGGTCACGCCAGCTGTGGATATGCTCTGAATGACTTTCCTACGCGCGAACCCTATAGACACCCAGGCCTATTAAGCGAAACAAGCACCATGCTTCTCTCGATCCATTCAGTATTGGGGCTTCGCATTCATCCGCCCCGCGGTTTCGCCCATGGCCCTATTGGATCCATGCTTCGCACGCAGACTGTGGCACCAGGGGTGCTGATAAAATCATTAGGGTCGACCTGCCTAGCCGACCGGCGGACCCATGCGATAATCGGTTTGTTCAACGGCATGTGGAGAGGCATTGGCGTGCCACGTTCTCGACGCGGAGAAAGCGCCGTACATGCGTAGTAGTCCACCCGGAGGAAGTCCACCGCCCTTTACCTCCACTCAACGCTACGAGACCTTACGGCGGCACGAGCAGGCCCCACCAGTGTTAGCCCGGGAGTGCAGTCGGTGCCTCACCATAAACAGCCAGGACACCGCAGAAAGCCGACGTCTACCCGGCCTCCGAGCCACGTCATTAATAGGCGGTCCGACACGGGTGCTGCTGCACTCCGTTAGCAAAACCTGCCAGAGTCTAGTCATGCCATACATTCACTCCGCCACTGGTCACTGAGAATCTGGTCAACCGCGAATGCCGAGGTGGCCGCCAGGCGCCCCTAGTTCGCAGATTCTTAGCCATCTGTATGTGCAGTCCATTATACAGCCGAGGTAAGGAGCCTGTCAACATGACCATTGTTGTCACTCGACCAGCACTAGCCAAGTGCCAGCTCAGTCGTTAGTCGTGTCGGCCTGGTTTACTAGCAATGTCGCTGTTAGTCAGAAAATAGCCGGCGGTGCCATGGTTACCAAACAACCAATCCCATACTGTTCTGCCTCGGGTTCACAACGCTACCGTTCAATCAGCCCAGCTGTCCCGACGTTGCCCAACCTCAAGCCGTGAAGGCGTCTACTGGCACACATAAGGTAACGATGGTGCGCCTTTGGCAATGCCCGCTCTTCTAAGCCCCGAGTTTCTACCCGTTTGATTTCGGCGTACAATTATCGGAGACTCCATTTTCCCACGACAAGCGTGGCTTGCGGGCTCGGACATTGGTATTGTAGATGGCACTTGGACAGGGAATCGAATGGTATAAACTATTCGAGAATCGGACCACTCCTCACTGCAAAGTTCAACATTATTTTTACCGCTTCGTCTTGGCAGCTTCTGAAGCCCCATCCTCCACCCAGTCCAAATCTAAAAACCATGCTGTGAGGGTTCTAATTTATCATCGTTATTCTGAGGGCTGCAAGGCGGAATGCATTTTATCTAAACTGATTGTCACGCAGGGCTCGGCTGCCCCTACCGCGCCACCATCTGCAACTGGCTGGCTTACTTTCAATTGGTTTACTACTCCCTTAAAAACGAGGCATGGTCTGGTCACCCATCAAGCAACACTGCCGAACCTTACGAGGCCATACCCCTTAATGTATTGGTGAAAGATTCTCGTCAGACCGCTGAACCACTAGTCCATTCCTACTGCGCTCCTTTCAGCATCAGATATTATGGCCTACGCGGGGGACCTGGGGTTGTACAGCTGTTTCGACTACTGGGCACTCCACAACCTCACTGACAACCAGTGCCACCGGTAGGTTAATTTTGTCCATATTTTCCTGGAGAGGCTCAGTAGGACCAGTGGTGGTGCCTGCTGGGTTCTTTTTGTCACAAGTGACGAGGCTTGTCTATAGCTCTATGATCCGCCGGTTGGCTGTATTCACTGGAGGCGAAGGTGACTCTGCCTCAAACCAGAACAGTAGGGGCCATACCATTCTAGGGTTATGCTGGCAGTGTATTTACCAGACACTTTCTACTCTAGCTTAGAGCCATGCCCTTTAATGTCAAGGTATCCGCCAGTCACTAAATAGAGCACAGGTTGACACCCATGCTTCAGGTTCGGGTAAAGGCATACGGAAGTTTTAGGCCATTGCATCTTATGCCTCTACCACCAAAGTGCATCATCACATTGTACTTCAGACACTCAGACCCATAACTCCGTCCCCAGAGTCAAACGTCTTACACTTACTCCCTATAGTCTCGACCTGGCACTTTGCCAATTCTGGCTCTTCTGGAGGGTCAAGCGGCGGCTGCATGTTATCAAGTCCGGCACACTGGAGGCGGGTGGGGATGTCTGGAACCTGGAGCTGGCCAAGCTCCAGCCTAGGGAATTTAGATACTGCTTTTGACCGCGTGGTAATCTAATACCCCCGCTCCCCTGGTCCGTATCCCAAGTGAGGGCAGCTGGCTGCCTTTTCCGTCCCAGGTGGTGCCACCCAGTCTTGCTGGCTGCGCCTTCTAGTAACTGATTGATGAGAAACCTATCTTCCTAACCCCTTGATGGCCAACTGGCTCATCACTGTCATTACCCAAATCGGGTGTTACTTTCCATGACGACCATCCTTCCCTCCTGTATCCCTTTATATTGTTCCTTTATTCTTTACATATATTCCCCGTCTCTTTTCTAGCAACGACCCAACCTTCCTGATCCGCTGGACGTCGCCTTCGTTCCCTGGTGCCGCCGCCTCTTATCCTTTTCAGGTCTTTACCTCCTCTACCTTCTGATTCCTGATCTAACGGCTACCAGATGTTCCCCTATCCTAATCAGAGCCTGGCCCCGCCGTGCTGTTATTCTGGACGTCTCCTAGGTCTAGTCGAGTGGCCGCCATCAATGACGCTTGCTACCACTCTAGTATAAAAGACCTACCAGTTACTATTGAATAAAACTGCAGTTATCATCCAGTCCACACTCCCCGTTCAAGCTTAAACGCTTGTTTGCTTTATTAGTAAGTTTACGCCTACCACACAACCAATTGCCATTTTTATTGGAAGCTAAGCTAAGTAAAACTCGGAGCAGAGCGTGCCACCTGCTAGGCGAGTCAAAACAGTAAAAGATAATCAATGGGCGCACTTTACCTAATCATTCAAAGGGCAGAGGTCGACTAGATGTTGCCCATAGGATTGTAGGTAATGCAATAGAGTTTGTCATTGCTGCCAATGTACACTGGAAGATCGTTTTAAAATTTAGCAGCTAAAAAGGGATCATTGGAAACCAGCTCCTTGCACTGGAGGATGAGGTTCCTCAGCCTGTTGGTGCGTGTTTTCCACCCAAAGTACTAGTGAATACGGCTTAGTTAGCTGGCATTGCGCTCCTCATACTTTGAAAAATGCTAATCCAAGACATATTCAAAAATATTGCACTTATTGAGATGGTCTGCCACAATGATGGCAATACTCACGTCAGTGGAAATGGTTGCTTACGTGTCCATACTATTGAAAGACTCTTCTATGCCCATGAATGATTTGAGTTTGTCCAACCTGCCCAAGGCCGTCAATGCAACCACCACAGACCAATTAAACATGTCTTTGATTCATATTTGAAAAAACGCCCAATATTGTCAAAGGTTTGCAGCTCAGGTCGCTTTTGATTCTCCACATAGTACTGCTCTGGAGTGGGCTCAAGCCCTCTCCCAGCTAATTTCCCTAATATTTACTCATTAGAAGCAGGGCCGTTGAGCAAATCAATGAACTGGAGGTGTTAGGTAGAAACCAATGAGCTCTGGAAAAGCGTGTTGACCACTCCATAGATGCTGGGAGGGCAAGTGGGGAAGTCCCTCAGCTTATTCAGCACATCAATGTCACTAGCAATCAGGGCCTGGTTGGCAGTAGTTCCCTTGTACATGATGTCACGGAAACTAAGCTTACAGGCAGTCTGATTGATCCGGCGCAGGCTTGGGCAGAAGTCATGGATAGCCTTTGCTAGAAAAGCGCCTCTGTTGCCACTAGCCTGTAAGTAATGTGTAATTGCTATCCTGTAGGCCTCATGGTCATTGTTTTCCCCCATTGTGATGCCTTCCACGTCCTCCTCAGATATGAGCAGGTTGGTCAAGTGATGCATGTTTCCAATTTGCTTGTATATGTTTCCAAATGGATTAACACTAGGCTTTCAAAGGTGCTTTAGTAGGAAGTGGTGGTAAACAAAAGTCTCCACAAGTCCTTTAGCAGAGAGCTGGATTGTTGTACTTACATACTCTTTAAGTATTAGGATATTATCCTCTTGGTAGATCTCATCAATGTAGGCGTTGCAGAGGATCAGGTGGTCCTGCACTCTAAGGAGTTCCTGCCTGGGCATCTCATTGCCAGGTTGGTCTTTGAGAGGCTCAAGGCCCTTCACAGTTATCTCCACCTTCATCCAGTTCCAGATGACTTTGATAGCTACAGTGTTGCCAGCAAGGGTGTCTGGGTGGCCAATACCCAAGATAATTTTGTCAGTCTTGTAACTGAAAGGAGAGGTTGTAACCGAGTAGGGCAAGCGGGCAGTGTAATCAGGTTGGCGAGGTGGCCAAAAGCCAGGAGGCAATTAGAGGTAAAAGTATTATTTAATTTGCAGATAAGTCTTCAAATAGGGTTGGGTTCACAAGTAACAATATATGTGCTCGCCTGGGGGTGGAGTAGAGTTTTTGCCGGCAAGGTAAAAGGAGGGGAGAGGGAAGCCGTTTGGCATCCAGAAGGGAGAACATTCCTTTT